>JANHZT010005948.1:233045-248311 GCA_032468215.1 Stegonotus admiraltiensis | reverse complement strand
CGAGCCCTCTCTGTGGGGTCCAATGATTCGCCCCCAATAGCCAGCGATGGCACCAGCTGGCTATACCGGGACGCCGGCAGCCACAGCCACTCGGTCTTGGAGGGGTTGAATCGAAGCCTGTTCCTCCCCATCCAGACCTGCACGGCTTCCAAACACCGGGACATCACTTCATCAAAATGTCAGTCTTTTATAACTGTGTTGTAGTACACAATCACATATTAATTGACTTTTAAGGATGGGGGACTTTTAAGGATCTTTTTGCTTGGCTTATTCACCCCATTATGATTTCATTGGTCCAGCTCCTGGTTACTATGCAACTCAAAAATCTGATTATTTTCAAGACAAATATTCTCATTTACAGAAGACTCTTTGCTTCCAAACTCCCACCTGCAACAGATTGAAGGATATGAGTCCAGGCAACTAGAATATACTCTAACACAAGAGACACAGTAGCAACTTATACAGCCATTTCCTATTAAGATCAGATGAATTACTGAATGTCCAAGCAAGGATTGGACACTGTTTCCACACTGTTTTGTATTCCTGTTGATTACAACACTTACCCATAATTAAAGTAAGAAAGATCTACCTGTTCAGGAAGATGGAGGATGGTGTATTCTTCAGAACGAAATTCAGAGAGAGATTTATACGCAGAGATAGCTACAAGAGAATCCTAAAGAAAAATATTGCCATCACATCATTACAAATAATGTGGATAAGGAAAAATACTGTACTTATCTATTATGTTAAATGCAGCATTGATTTCCCAAGTAGAGAATGTAGGGCAAGTTCTAAATTGTCTTGAACCTTGCGGTTAAAAGCAAATAGTGTGTGCTAAAAAATCACATCAACCAAAATTACTGAGCAAAAGAAACCTTTTTTTTTCTGCACATAAGTTGTATTATTCTGCAATAGTTATACTATAGTAGGGCTTTGGGGTAAACATCTGAGATATTACTTAATGGTAAGATCAAAAGTCTCAAAATACAAATTGACTGCCTTATATTTTGAACCTTCTGACTGCAAAATGTTTTAGAAATAAAGAATGGTGACTTGCCCATATCAACACACAGTTCATTTACTATGACTGTACTGTGGTCCTGATGATATTTATGGATTTTTAGGGAAAATTATCAATATCATTGACCAATCATAACTGGGCAGTAAATAAAGAATTAGGAAGGTATGCAGTGGTGGTAGGAAAAAAAAGTACCTTTTTAAAAATAACATATCGTAATCATGATTATGTGACACATAATCATGATATGTTATAAAAAAAGATGTAGGATTGGACAGAGAAACTAGATGTTTAATGCAACACAGAAAATATTTAAATAAGGCCAGTATCTGGCCAAAGTCAGTTCATTTTCTAGTATCTCACCTTGCTTTGTGTGTGGCTCCATAGGAAACTGACAACTTGAGCTTTAAACTTCTATAACGTCAAATGGGGGAGAGAGAACAAAATCCAACTTATAAAAGATTATTTTTATTAAGGAAACATGATAGAAAATTGAGGTAAATAACACATCATAAAATAAACCAAGACAGGCATTTATGGATTAGCAGTTTATTTGAGAAAGTGACAAGGGAATAATATTTCTATGCGGCTACTAGAGTTTAATTTAAAATAACAAGAAAGGTTTTTGCCAATTTAGCTGGCTCCAAAGTGAAGACTAATAGTCCTTATTATACTTACTGAGAAAATTTCAAAGGTCAAAAATTATATTCAAGATCCCATATTCAATGATGTATAATAAAAATGCAAAGTACCACTTAAGGTTGAGGGGGAGGGGTTGACCTTTAAGTACCCTTAAAGAGGCAATTCAAAAAACATTTTCAATGTTACAATCTCAACCATGTAAACAGATTTAAATGCTTTTAGAAGCATAGACTTTACCTATTAAAACATTCTGCTTACTCTTTCATTGACAGAATAATTATATTAAATATATGCAACTGCATTTGCAATATGAATACCAGATACAGCCAAATGACCCTAAGAGAACCACCTTTCAGCGCATTAGAGCAAATGATGTGTGTGTATGGGGGGGAAATAGGGGAAACATAACACTAGAATTTATTCAATATTTAACTGGATTTTAGCAAATTCTTTGGAAAGTGTATCTATGGAGTAATATAAGACACAGGCCCTCAACCTTTTTGGGTCTGAGGACCGGTGGCAGCGTCTTCAGTGGTAGAGGGAAATGGTTTCACACGTGCAACCTAAATTCTGTGCATGCACAAATGAAGTTTTGCATGCTTGCCCACTACTTTAACAGCACAGTTCAAAACAGGGGACAACCCAGTAGCAGGCCACAGTTTGGGGACCCCTGATATAAGAGACTGCACTGTAAAGTAGCTGATACAGGTCCCAATGATCTTCGATACAAGGATGTAATCATCCTATTTCCTCAGCTTTCAAATAATTTATTTCCATCAGGACAAAACAAAACAAATTGCAGCCTAAAGTTATACAGGAGTCCTCAACTTACAACCATTCATTTAGTGATCGTTCAAAGTTGCAATGGCACTGGAAAAAGTGACTTATGACTGTTTTTCACACTTATGACCGTTGCAGCATCCCCATGGTCAAATCATCAAAATTAGAATGCTTGGCAACTGGCATGTATTTAGGATGGTTGCAAGGTCCTGGGATCACGCAATCACATTTTGTGACCTTCTGACAAGCAAAGGAAATGGGGGAAGCCAGTTTCACTTAATAACCAGGTTACTAATTCAACAACTGTAGTGATTCACTTAATAATTGTGGCAAGAAAGGTCGTAAAATGGGGGAAAAGTTATTTAGTAGTCTTGTTTAAGAACAGAAATTTTGGGCTCAATTGTGATTGCAAGTTGAGGACTACCTGTATAGCTGCAATATACCAAAAATATACCAAGCAATCACCTGTATGTAGCTTAAGTGTATGTTCATAGACTAGGCAAACTACCCTGATTTTATAATGGCTAATTCAATTAAAATATCTACCTACAGTACAGCTGTTATTAAAAAGTCAAATTTTGTATAGGCGTATAAAATGGAATTTGTCTTTTTCATAATTCTTTATCATTAGATTGGCATTTTATGAAATACATTGAATACCTAACTGCCACTGTTACAAGATTTGATTCAATTGTATAGCATTAGTACAATTTTGCTCATTTACTTTAAAAAAAATGAAGGCAGGAAAAATGCAGAAAAACACCACTTCAATTATTACAGAGTTGTACAAACTCTCCAATAACAAGAGGTTACATTATTTGGAGGTTTTCACCTCAAGAAGGAAATAACATGCTTAGCGGAATGAACATTTGGAATCTGTTAGACATTTAACAGTCAAATTCGTACAGAATAGTTATTCACCTAGCTACTTGCAGATTATTTATAAAATGCAGTATGCCTCTGAATACTAGTTGCTAGGCAACATAAGGAGAGAGTGCTAATACATTCATATTGCACCTATGGAAATATCTAGGATGGCTTCTTTAGAATAGAATGCTGAGCAAGATAAGCTTTTGGTCTAATCTGGAGTAGGCTTATTTACTTGTGACAAGCAAAACAAGCAAAACTATTTTGAGAAAATGAGAAAACTAAGGGCAAATCCCTGTTTAGAGTGATTCTTCCTGAATACAATTCCTTTTTCATAAGTTATTAAGAAATCCTCAATAGTTCCATGAAAGCGCCAGACTTTCAATTTTAACAAAATGATAATAAAAACCTTCAACTCTTCAGTCCATTCTAGTTTTAATCGCTACTCAGCCATGAAATGATAGCTGATAAGTCAAGGTTGTCCTTGACTTACAACTGTTTGTTTAGTGACCGTAGTTACAACAGCACTAAAAAAGTGCCCTACGACCATTTGGCAACCTTCTGACAAGCAAAGTCAATGGGGAAGCCAGATTCACCTAAAAACTGTGTTATTTAGCAACTGCAGTGGTTCGCTTAATAACTATGGCAAAAACAGTCATAAAAAGAGCGCAAAACTCACTTAACAATTGTCTCATTCAGCAACAGAAATTTTGGGCTCAAGTGTGGTCGTAAGTCAAGAATACCTATAAACATTAGTTCTGGCCCTGAGTAGTTTCTCTGATTGGTCTGACCCTCTTTTCAAATCTCCAGTGTATTTAATGGATCTTACTTAGAAGTAAAGATAAAGTCTTCTTTAGAGTACTGGCAACGAAAATTTGGTTTGCCATTGCTGTCTGTTGGAATATTTTTCAATTTCTTAACCTTGCCTATGGCAAACGAAATGAAAGTGCTCTGCTATCCAAATACTAATGAGGTCCAATCCTGCTTAACTTTTTTGAAGAACACCAAGGTTGATCGTTATCTGGTAGTCTTATAAAAATAACAATTCTTCAAAAGTTGAAGGAAAAATAGCAAAGGAAATCTGGCTCTACCTCTTTCCAATAATGTCATTAGAACACTGCCTCGACTCTCCGGTTCAGTTGCCTTCACTTATGTTCATAAACAATCTTCAAGGAAGTATTAACTTGATTGCCTTATTTAAAATTACAGATTTTTTAAAAAAATAGGTCAGTATGAGACACATACCTCATATTCACTTGAATTCACCATTAATGAAGGGACAAGGGAGAACAGTTCATTGAGTGTTTTTAAAATAAGTGGCCGGGTATCACAGTTCAGTTTTGGTGAGAGTGCATTCCATGTAGAGCGAATGCAAACAACCTAGAATAGAGAAACAAAGGCTGCTTTTAGCATGACACAGTCTATGTGTCTCTGTGTGTGCGTGTTTAAAATATGTTTAAAGATATATGATATACGGATTAGAAATAGCACTTACAAATCACATCTTGTAGGCTCTCATTGTAAACCAGATGTGCCATGTTTCAGATAGAAACTCAATTATTATTAAGGGACTAAAATTTAACCAAAATTAAGTCCATTTCATACTGTTGATATTTATCATGGATATAATAAAGGTATTAATGAAATCCAGATCTTGTTAGCTTCAACACACTGGCTATATCTAATGCCTTGGGATTGGAAAGCATAAATGACATACATATATACCATCATACAATTCCCTTTTGCTTTAAGCAACATTATATAAAACACAGAATGGGAATAAAAATAGTAAGCAAAAGTAATTAAAGGCATAAGAAAAATGAACACAGCCGGAACTAGTTTATATCAACAACACACACTACATACCGTGTTCCCCGAAAATAAGACCCAGTCCTTTTTTTTTTCTTTGCCACCAAAAAAGGCACCAGGTCTTATTTTCAGGGGATGTCTAATTATTGATTCACCTCAAGGTGGTGGCACTGACAGCCCCATCCAGCAGAAGCCCACTGCCAGCCCACTTCTTCTGCAGCCGTTTGTTATTAGCTGCAAAGGGCTTTCCAGAAGCCCTCTGCAGCCAATAACTGATCGATCTGGAGCTCTGTTATTGGCTGCAGAGGCCTTTCCAGAAGGGCCTCTGATGGTGAAACGGAGGCTGTGGGCGATGCAAGCGTCAATCCGGACCTCGTTTCTCAGCTGCAAAGGCCTTTCCAGAAGGCCTCTGACGGGAATATGGAGGCCGGGGGCGACACATGCAAGGGGCAGCAAATGGCCATAGAAGTGGGCTTGCAAGGTGAGTTAGGTGTTGGGGTGTGTGAGGCCTGGTAAGTAGGGCAGCTCCTCCCCATCCCCACCCTAGCTTAATTTTCACCCATGCGCCTTGTCCCACCCAGTACACCCCAGAGTGGGAGGGGTCTTAACTAGGGCTTATTTTGGGGGGAGGGCTTGTATTGGGCACATGAGTAAAAATCAAGCTAGGACTTACTTTCAGGGTAGGTCATCTTTTCAATACTTTTCATACTTTTTTGACCTTGTAAACTACATTCTTCCTTCCAGCATGTCCATAGACTGCCGCAAATATTGTTTTTGCTTTATTAAAATTCTCATCTTTTTTTCAGGATCTCATCAACTACCACAAATTGCCTGGTTTTCCCCTCCTCTCAATCCATTCATCCTTTTTTCCTATTTGTTTCGCAATTTGATCCTCAATAAGTCTATAGACTCAATAAGTCTATATTTTTTCCATGTTGCTCAATCATTTTTATATCCATATTCATTCAGGCCCCATTCTTGACTGTACTTGTTTTCCACATTAAATATCTGTCTCCTATTGAATTGAACTTTCTTTTTGTTTCTCCTGATATACAGTATAACTCTCATTCCCATATAACTCCCATATAACAAAATGAGTAAAGTGGTCAGAGCATGTTGCTATGCATAGTTTTGCTTCTTTTGATAATCATTTATGTATGTATGTATGTATGTATGTATGTATGTATTTATTTATTTAATTCAATTTATATGCCGCCCCTCTCCGAAGACTCAGGAGATACTTTCCATTAACTCCACATCGTGGCACATAATAAAATCATTATTTTATATATTCTAGGTATAAAACTTCCTTATGTCGAATTTCCATTCACACTATTAGATTAATCTAGCTCTGTGATGGTGAACCTATGGCACACGTGCCGGAAGTGGCACGCAGAGCCATCTCTCCAGGGACGTGAGCCATCGCCCACTGGTCTTCCGGCTTCCGGCTTCCGGCGCCAGCTAACTGGTCTTCACACGTGAAGTGCTGAAAACCAGAAGAGCAACCACCCAGCATGCATGCGCACACCAGGAAGTTTATCTTCTAGTTTCTGGCGCGTGCATGCACATTGGCCTGCTGGTCTTTGTGCATGCATGCGCGCTGGAAACCAGAACAGCAGCCACCTAGTGCACATGCCAGAAACCAGAAGATCAACTTCCCAGTGCACACATGCGCACTGGGCAGCTGCTCTTCTGGTTTCCGGCATGTGTGCACACACGCCCCACTACCTATTTTGGTACTCGGGACCAAAAAGGTTCGCGAACACTGATCTAGCTTATAATACTTTTTTAAACAGGGCTTCTTTTTTTTCATTTTCTGAAGTTGCTATGCTTTTAGTTTCTTTCAAATCTGACTACCTTTATTAATCTGTTAGTTCTTTCTCTTTCATTTTCCTTCCTTCCTTCCCTCCCTCCCTCCTTCCTTCCTTTTCTCTTTTTTCTTATTAATCGTGTTCTGTTTTGATTTATTCCTCTTACATTCTAATATGCCATGGTCATCATAGATGAGCCCACAGATACTGACATATCCTTTGCTCCTCATATCTGTGATAAACTTGAGGCCAAAGTTAGAAAGGTGTAGACAAGGTGAACAGCTTTAGCCACACCTATGCCACATGCAGTATTCCCTGCTAATGGTAAATGCAATACAAGTTTGTTAGGTATATTTTGGCTAGCATGTCATATGCACAATCAAAATCCACTTTTTTCAGGCACGTTCATATCATTCTATGGGTATTTAATACAGTGACTGCCCTGCAAGACAATCTAGTATTGACTAAATCCCAATAATTAAAGTTATAAGCAATATAGAAATATACATATAGTGGGCCTATTCTAAAGAATTCTCAAATAATTACACAAATTTCTTGTATTTATTCATAGCTAGAAATTAGCCCTTGCTGGATCATTATTAGAGGGAAAAATCCTCTGTGTTAATAGAATAAGAAAAGATCTATCAACAAAATAGTAAAATCTGGCTCATACAGTATATAAAATCAATTTTGGTGAAACACATAGTTTTTTTATAGTTAGAAATAGCAATTTACCATTAAAAGAAGGATATCAATTTGAAAAAGTTATAGTCAGAACTACAATTCATTAACATTCCCTTAAAATACAATAATATTTTAGGTGAATCATGTTTGAAACTATTTTCATCACACTTATTATCAAAATTAAAAAATGTTGGCAAAAATCTCTGAACAAAGTGAGCACCGTCTGTCACTGCAGGTAAGGTTCTAAAGACGCAGCCTTAATAGAACTCAAAGATTTGAATAAATTTAGCTCTAATAAAAAAAACCCTATAAATAATAGAGGTATGCTAATATGTTGTCCCCATTTGTGCATAAATCAATGGAGCTGCACATTCACTCATGGCAAAATTTATTACTTTTAGGCAATCTAATTGTATTCATTACTAATTATCTGACCATTATTGACTCAGGACAAGCTACTACAATAAAAGTTGCATCTGCTTCAACATTTTACCATCTCAGAATCCCCTATGGAATTTGCAGCCTTTAAATTCGTACATTTTCAAAACTCTGTATTTTGATATAAAAGATTTTTTTAAAAAGAAACATGCTACCATTTTATAATGACAGCAGTTTTTGAATCTAACAAAACTGTAACTTGTGTCCATGCCTGAGCCTACTTGCTTCAGAATTATAGCTTAATAAGTCAATGCTGAAGCAGTTTGTTTTCTAGATGAGCCCCCAGAGTGCTATATGAATGAAATTCAAGAAAAGCAATAATTTAGAGAGGTGTAATGCACATCTAGACTAGGCAATGTATTACTAGATGTCAAGGTAGCATTAATACCATTTATTAAGTCAACTGATTTTTAAACACAGAAATCTAAGCTCTAGTCAGTAAACACAACAACATATATCCATCTACTGCCCAATAGAATTTTATTACACGGTCATGACTGAAGAAGCCATCAAGCAAATAATTAATGTGCAATCTTGGGAACAATAGAGTTTTTTGAAGAATGCGGTGTATGAATAAAAGACACTATCTTATTAACAAGGGACAAGTACTGTATTTCATGATATATAATAGGTGTCTACTTTTTATTTTTAGTATGAAATTCATATATTCTTTGCTATATTGAAATTCTTCTTTAGATACGATTTCAAAGGATCAGACATTTTAAAATTTTGATTAAAGTAAGGCATTAATGGAGAAAAGTTTTCAGTTTTGGGATTCCCAACTGTATTGTCAACATCCTTACTGACCAGGAAGTCTAGAAGTTGTAGTTCTTAGAAATCTGAAGAACACCAGAGTAGATAAAAACTGCAATTCAACATAGATGGCAATGTCACACATAGAGGAAACAAGGACATTAATAGCTGATCCCAAAAGGTAATAAATATATTGTAAAATGTTCATTTCAATTTTATGGTTTTACTAAGGATGTAATATTATATACTAAGCAGCTTTACTTCATTTCTTTCCTTAATGTGTACATTTTGATCAAGCTAAACAGTGGTTTTTTAAAAGAAAAATCAGCAATATCAGCAATAATATCAGCAGTTCCACTTCAATACTGATGTTTTCCCATTGCCTCCCCATAAGAATGAGATTGTTAATGTATAATTTCTTGTTATTTTGTTAGTAGAATTAAAATGGCGAGGCTTACACTTTTCTTATTATAAATGCATCATAGCAGCATCACCTGAGAGCCAGTTCTCTTTAGTTGCTAGATGCTGGCCTAAAAAGCAGGATATTGTGAATTTTAGGCCTCTCATAGGCATGAAAGCTGGATGACTTTGGGCTTGTTTCTCTCTCTCAATCCAACCTACCTCACAGGCTTGTTGTTGAGAAAAAAGAGGCAAGCATATTAAGTATGTTCACTGCTTTGAGTTATATATGTAAAAAAGGCAGGATAAAAATCTAATAATAATAAATCTGTAAATATTAACACTTTTCCCCAAAAAAAATTTATTCCGTACTCTTAAGTTTCTGAAATTTTCAAGAGACACTAGTTTCCTAAGTTGTCTAACATATCCTTCATTCTTTAGGCCATTTGGAAATACACTAATCATAACTGGCAGAAATAGATCAAGCAACCAATAAGTTACTTTTTTGGACATTTAAGATGCTTTCTTCTTTAGTTTTCCCCATAAGGCATTCTCCGAGGCTGGAAGGCCCTCTCCCCCCTCGCCCACCATCTCTGCGGGGAGTAAACTATTGTAATGAAGACCTCAATGGATTTCCCTGGGGTCAATCCATATACAGAAATGCATAAAAGTTCCCTTCAGGAATTTCAACTTTTTAGACATTGTTATCATATCTGCAGGTTTCTGCCAGTTGCCTGCAATTATCATGAATCATTCAAGTCTATGCTGTAATGGCAGCAGAAATATTGACAGACAAGTAATATTGGCTAGAAAAAAAAACCATATCCTTCCAAAAATTAAAACAGCAAGATGATACTAAGGGGAAGAAGACAAAGTAGTGTCTAAATTAGGGTTAGACATCTGGTTTATATTCAAAATCAAGGAAGTAGATCACAAAAACAGTTTCATAATATATAGAAAATTGTAAGAAAACTGCAATTGCCTCTGCCAAGTGGGAGAATCAAATATCTGTATGGGCAGATAAATGAGTTGACATTGTCCTGGGATGCTCATTTTGAAAAGATAATGAGTTAATGAAATCACTATAGCAATATTTTATGCTAGAAAAAAATCAAAATGCTGGGCATCAGAATTAAACAGTCACTTTGGAGGTTGTAGAAATACTTTAAGGGAGCCATTTCAAAATCAGTAATGATAAAGCTTTTAAGAACTCCTATTGAGTTAAGTCCTTTTAACGAAAAGATGGATCCATGAAGACAATTCCAGTGTAACTCATGTTGACAGCTACTGAAATTTAATCTGATTACATGTTGAGTGAAAATGACACTTCTCCACCTCCGCTTTAGAAAACATTGATCTCTATAACTAGACAAAACAATTCATGTGGAGAATGTATATAGGCAAAAGAGAAAATAAAAACAAAATCCTGAAATTGGGAGAAATCATAAATATTTATTTACAAGCTAATTGAAAAAATATTAATCAATGCATTATCCCACAACAAAGAATAAATGGAAAGAACAGTGAATCTGTGCCTTCTCTGTGTATTTTAGTGTAAAATTACACCAACAGCCTTTATTCTGCAAAAAAAAATAATAATTAAGAAATTATTAAACTAGAGACATTCTTATAAGTGACTATTACCTTAGAAGTACGTCATTTAAGATTGTAAATTCTATTATAATTTACATTGAGATCCAGAGCCTGGCCAATTAGGTGATGGCAACACATTGACACCGATCAAGTCTACAAAAGCAGATCTTAGCACTAGTAACAAGTAAGTAAATATTTTATGTTTCTAAGCAGCATCAAGCTTTAATTTCATATTGACTAACCTGGGAATAATTTTGTCATGGTCCCAAAGAATTCCTATTTAATATGAATTCCTATCTGGAGACATTACCAACATTAATTTTGCAAAATAGTTACACTTTTTGGTGCTTTTGGAAATCACACAAAATAAAAATCACCCAAAAAGTCTGTAAAAGAGTATGTTTGTGAGTGTATGTGTGTGTTTGTGTCCGTGCACGTGTATAGTATATACACAGGAGCCAACCTTGGGTTATTCAGTTAGTCTGCAACACTTTCAGTTATCTAGTTCATAAGTCATGTTACAATCCAACAAAGACAAACTGAAACTGTTTTTCGATGCTGCTTGTTTGGTCTGGCCAAAAGAGTGGGTGAACCTCCAGAATAAGAGACTACTTGATTTAGAACATCATGAATTAAGATTTGGATAGCATGGTTATTTATGGTATGACAAGGTTAAAGTAAATGTTGATTTTAACACTCTTTGTTAGACGTGACATTCTAAGAGTTTGGAATAAATATAAAACAAGGTTTTCTACGAGGATGCCTCCTTGGGTGTCCCCCCTCCCTGGAAGCTTTTTTAAGAAAAGAAATGGTGCTGAAGCTGGATTGGTCGACTTCTGGTAAAATAATAACTTTTAATTATGGTGATCCTATCCTCAGGTGTAAGGAAGAGCAAGAAGGACATGTCTGCCACTGGTTTACATATTTACAACTGAAAGGAAGATTTAAATTAGACAAAAAGAGCTATGGGTTTGACTGTTAAAAATAAATTGGAAATCCTACTGTGTGGTAATGATGAACATATTGCTAAGGTCTATAAAACATCGAATTTAGAATTTGGAAAATGAATATGTAAAACATTGTATAATTCAGTGGGCAAGGAACTTTGGATACAATGTGAAGCTTGAACAATGGGAGAATATGTGGATGAAAGTTTTAAAATTTACATTAAATTACAATTTTAAAAAAATATAAGATGATGTATCGCTGGTATTTAACACCAGATAAGTTATCAAGAATGTATAAAAGTATTTCAAATGAATGTTGGAAATGCAAATATAAAGAAGGGACTTTTTATCATTTATAGTGGACATGTGATAAAGCAAAGAAATACTGGAGTGGGATTCATATTTTAATACAGAAGATTCTCAAAGTGAATGTAAAGATAAAATCAGGAACTTTTCTCTTGGGTTTAATGGAAAAAGACTTGGAATTTTCTTTTGCTTTGTTTTGTTATATGTTATGTATGTTGACAGCAGCAAGATTACTTTATGTGCAAAAATGGAAGGACGCTTTAATCCCGACAATGGATGAATAGTTGCAAAAGCTGATAGTTAGCAGAATGGCTAAATTGACTACTTTGATAAAAGAAAAAAAAAACCCCACAACTACTTTTACTTCTACTTGGAAACCACTTCTGGACTTTGCTTGAGGTGGAAAAAAATGAAATTTGATTGAGTTTTATATTAGATAGATCTGTTATTATAGAAATGGCTAGTTTATACTGTTATGTAAAAGTAAAAAACTGAGGTTCAATGTTACTTCTTATTCTACTGCGCCAAAGGGAGTCAGAAGTTAATGCTTTTTCTTTCTTTTTCCCTTCTTTCCTGTACTTTTCTCTTCTCTTTTCCTTTCCCTATCGTATCTATTACTTGCTTTTGTATTTTTGTATTTTATATTATAAACTAATAAAAAGGAAATATTTTTTAAAAAGTGCTCACAGTGTATTGGTTTCTAGCCTTTATTTTTATACCAAACTGGCTCTGGATTTAAGACTACAGATCCTTAAGTGTTGCTTTTGATTACACTAAGTGTGTCAGCATTGTTTCCTTTCATTTGCCTGAGATCCTTTGAAATAAGTTTATATACAATAATGTACTTCTATGATCATTTAATTTTTATTTTTATTTTCTTCCTTCAGGGTAAATATACACAATTCCTTCTGACTGTTCTACTATTTGTCTTCTAAACACCTCAGTATCTTAAACTGCTCTCTGAATACTTTCCGATTAGCCAAAATATTGATTTACTATCAGAGGAAATGCCTAATATGATCCTCAGATCAGAATAATTATATAAAGGGACGGAAGAGATACCGTAAGACTTAATTCACATATTTGCTAACCATCATCATTAAAAAGATATACCACCGTTACGTAAAAGTTGAAAAAGGAATAATTCTCTTTAAATTGAGGATAAAAAAGTGAGTTTGATTGTTTGTTGAGGAGCGCTGATATTAAATTGGAATATTCAGTTAAATGGCATCATCTAATCAAATAATCTGTATCTTAAAAGGTTGACTTTTTCCAAAATAATAAATGTATCGACAAAACATTACACTCAGTGATGGCTTTCAAAGGGACTGTACATTCTCTAGGGCAGAGATGCACAGTCAGCAGGTTAGGGCCAAATGCAGCCAGCTGTTCTAAACTGTCCTTTTGAACTGCATTATTTAATGTGATAGCATGGGTACATTATTAAAACACATGCTGCATGTACATATTAAATTTATAATACTGTAAAATATATTAACTTAATTCTTAACACAGTTCAATTTTCAAAGAATTTTAATTTTAAACAAATTTAAGTTTTCTCCAGCATACGGTCTCAAAGCTTTAAATTGGCATCTTTAAAAGTTACTCATCTAGAGCACTTTCACTCTGGAAAGTATCTGGAAAGAAACTTCCTCCAGAACCATTTCCCAGTCTACAAACTGTAATGAAGTCATTCTACTTAAATATTGGCATAAATTTTCCTCAACAAAGTTCCTCAGTTTTACACGTTTATAGTTCAAAACATGTACCATAGTTATCATGGAGCAACTTTAAGCGTGACATCTGGCTGCCGGCCCCCAGTGTCGTCTAAGTTGAAACACCATAAAAAAAGATTAATGCTTTTTTTAAAAAAATCAAAACTAAATCAAGACAGATATTCACCAAGATAGTATAATAGCATTGATGATTATCATACTTCGAGTCACGGTATTATTTCCAACTCAGTGGGGTTCATTCACCAATCGTGATTTGCAGCCAGTCAGCCAGGCTTCTCTGCTGGTGGTTGGGTTCCCCTTGTTCATAACAGACAAAGTCAAAATTTCCCTAGCCTTCAAAGCTGCTGATCTTTTCCAAATGCCCTTGGAATTTTGTTGAGATACAGTAAATCAATGGAGAAAGAAAGAAAGAAAGAAAGAAAGAAAGAAAGAAAGAAAGAAAGAAAGAAAGAAAGAAAGAAAGATCAGATGGATTAAAGATAGGTTATGATTTTTGAAACTCCAGCATTACAGTTTTAAAAACCATCTCAGTTTTATCCAATAAGAATCTCAGATTAGTCAAGATACTAATAATCAGGTTGTATGTATATCCTCATTCAAGGCACAGGATACAGTATATTCTGAAAAGTATACCCATTTATCTGATTTCCATAGAAAGAAAGCATTATATAATTTAAATTCTGCATATTGTAAAGATAAAATCTGTGGGTATAAATGCTGTATTACCTTATACTGTGACTTTGTGCTATAACATAAAGTTGAATTTAGAGCTGTGGAGTCTTTCCCAGACATGTATTTTATACAAAAGAATATTACAGGTAGCCCCTGACTCATGACCACATTGGTTGCAAATCATTGCGGTCATAAGGCACCACGTGATGAATTCAATTTTACGACCATTTTTATGATGAGTCACTTGTAATCATAAACTAAATCATATGCTTGGTTAAGTGAATCCCTTCTTCTAAATGGGTCCTTTTTGCTGGAAACTGACATAAAATATCACAAATCGTAGTCCTCCGCCCATGGGATGCTGCAACCAGTTAAAAATGTGAGCTGGTTGCCAAGTGCCCAAAATGTGGTCATGTTGCCTCTGCAAAAGAGGCAGTCATAACTTTGAGAACAGGTTGTAAGTAGTTTTTTTTATAAGTATTTGAAAGGTTATTTAATAATTAGGTCATGTCAAAGGCTACCCATAATGGTAAAGAAACAAGCTTCACAGAAAAAACAGCTGGTCTTATCTTGAATTGTAAAGAAAAGGTTAATCTGGGTTGGTAACATTTAATGGTAGAAAAAGAACAAACTGGTAACAGGTCAGGGTCTGAATATCTTGAAACTGATAATTTGGAAGAAGGATGATAATTAGTAGCCCTCTGGATGTTACTGAACTACAGCCCTCATCCACTGGTGATTTAAGCAGTGGATTTTTTTTTTTATATATATATATATATATATATATATATATATATATACACACAAACAC
>JANHZT010005948.1:201146-214216 GCA_032468215.1 Stegonotus admiraltiensis | reverse complement strand
GAAGGGAAGGGAAGGGAAGGGAAGGGAAGGGAAGGGAAGGGAAGGGAAAGCCATCTGTGATATATGGGGATATTTATAATACAATATAATATAATATATTACCACCTAATAGTAGTACTATTAGTACTAACAAATGAACCAACAACTTTTATAAATCTGTGATAGAGAGTGATAGTTGTAGCAGATGGGCATATATTATATATTGTACCCTGTTTCCCCCAAAATAAGACATCCTCTGATAAGAAGCCCAATTGGGCTTTTGAGCACATGCCAATAAGGCCAAGCACTTATTTCAGGGTTCAAAAAAATATAAGAAAGGATCTTATTGTCGGGGAAATACGGTAGCATCCTTCATATTTTTTTTCTTTTAATTTTTGAGGGATAAGATTTGGGAAAAAGCATTCTTTGTAAAACAAAGTTGTTGGATTCACAACTACATACATCTTCTTTTGAAAAAAAAGAAGTTCTTAGAGAAATGAAAATTCCAGCCACAACTATTGTTTTAAAATAGTTTGCACAGAAACTGTCTAACAAATGAGGGACAGGGAGTGTCAGTATTCTATCTGGAAAACATGAAGGAGTGAGTGTTTATTGTGCAGTAGTAAGGCAGCAAGAGACAAAACAATGTCATGGAAAAAAATAAGGAAGGAACTAATTGGGAGAAGGAGCAGACCAAAGTTGAGGGCCTGGAGAAGGCATTGTCTCCAGGCCTCAACCTTGGCAATGCAACTTAAAATTGCTGCCATTTTAAGGATACAGGACACAAACTGTTGTAACTCAAACATAAGATTTCAGGGTAAGAACAATGCTATTATTCTCCTAATAGCATCACCTTCACTACAATATCATTTCTGCTATAAATTCATACAAAGCATATGAGATTTAATTTTCTACCATGTTCTTCAGGCGGTTAATTTGATTAATATATGTATCTGTCACATTTCAGAATTTTGAAACTGTATAAAAGTTACCGTTATTTCATCTTTTGCAATCTGCAAACCAGTCTCTTTGTACCTGGACAGTGCTTTTAATTTTGTATTTTATTTTAATCTGATGTGTTTTGATTATTCTATACTGTATAATGCCATAATTTCACATTACTCATAAGTTTCTTTATAATGATCAGTATATTCCATTTGTAATGTGATTATCTAGTTATTCAAAGACAAAAAGCATTTTTGCACACACGCACACATATACACACACCCTAGTTCCCAAACTGAGAATGTGAAATGCCATTTTTTCTTAAAATCAAATTTCATTTATTCTTTCATTTGATTTGTTCTTCGTCTTCCACTTGAGTCTAAAGTAATATAGAAGAGAACTATCTTCATATGAATTTCCCAGAAGGCTGTCGTTTACAACTAAATATTTTACTGCTGCAGTTTAGCTAGACCATAAAAGGGTGAATATCCCCCAGGGACTCATAATCCACTAATAATGGTAATAGATCTTGTATTACAATGCACAAATGACCTCTCAGTCAAACGATTTAATTTTTTATTCTTGCAGCATGGTTGGATTCACACACAACATAATAATAGTGTTTTTGACACAATGAGTCCATTCAACCCATTAGGAAAGCAGCATTAAACTCTTTTGCCAACAAAACAAATCAGTATGACTTCTGCAGTGATTTTCCACATTCAAACTAGCATCATACTCATCTAAGAATTCTTGAACTTCCCAATTGTTCCAAATCATTCTCTGCCTAATAAGATGCATTGAAAGCAGATAGAAGTGTTAAATAGCTCCTCTATGGAGTAAGTATACAGATCTCCTTTGCTCAACCTTGTATCAGGCTGCAATTGTTATAAGGCCCATATTGGCTATTTTGCACAGTATGCAAATGACCTCAACAGAAATCAGTGACAGATGTCCCTATAAGCATATACAGCATTCATGTGGCAAGCAAGCTACATATTTCAGCCCAGAGCAGATTCTTTATGATCTTAGATGAACAGCATAGGTTTACCAATTGATCTCTTCAATAGAAAATAAGAAAACAAAATAAAGTATAAAAAACCTGCCAGAGTATTTGTTTCACGCTGCCTTTTTTAAAAAGTAGTTTTATTTTTCTCTATAAATAAATACTGGAATACTTGCAGGACCCAATTTAGATTCTTTCTGAAGAGGGAGATCATTGCATTTCTCTATTTAGTCATAATCTAACAATCAACTTGTGCTGACCCAAACGAATGCCTCATTTGAGGAACATGTGCCTTTAAAAGTCCAGATACTGTGCAAGTTAAGAAATGGCAGCTTTATATGCCTATTCCCCTCTTTGATCTTTTTTTTTTTGCTTTGATTTATATGCCGCCCTTCTCCGGAGACTCAGGGCGGCGTACAATGCATTAAATAATAGCCTTCATACTTTTGTATATTTATATAAAGTCAGCTTATTGCCCCCACAATCTGGGTCCTCATTTTACCTACCTATCTTATCAGCTGTCCCTGGTATATTGAGCTAAGCAGGATTCCTGCCAAAAAAGGGATCAAGGAAAAGTGTGATAAGCTACAACTTTTCTACTTCTTTCTTTTTAAATATTAAGAAGTACTGGATAAGCCATTCAATTAGGGGTCACTATTAGTCAACACCCAACGTGTAGTACTGTAAGCTACAAAAGCTATTATAGCTACAAGCTAAAGCAACTACAATTGGCCATGAATAGAAAGCTTATGGAACAACATGCCTCTTTTAAAATCCATTTGGATAAGTCAATTAGCAAGCTTTCAGCAACGTCTTGTTCTTTAGAAAGAAAAACATTATCTACATGATGACACTATGAAATTAAAATTCATGCTTCCCTCCTCTGACTGCAAGAGTTTGAACTGGTGTAAAGATCAGACACTGACTGTAAAAATAAAAGAGTGCTCCATAAATAAATAGAATGGAATATGTTTACGTGACCTTTGATACAACATGTTCAAGATACTTTTGTGCCAAGAAGCAGAAATCTGTCAGAGCATAATTTCTGGCGGATAGGCTTGGTTGATGGAAAGATTCTAAAGGCAGACTTAGAGAATTGCATCATAATATACAGTTGCTTTTACATAAACTACCCAAAGTGAAAGAATTAAAAGTTGTAGGTTGCAAATTACAGGTAGTCCTTACTTACCGTATTTTTCGGAGTATAAGCCGCACCTGAGTATAACACGCACCTTAGGTTTTGGGGAGGAAAATAAGAAAAAGGCTGATTGGCAGATGGATCGGCCTCCCGGAATACCCTAATCAGCTGTTCCCAGAGGTGAATTTTAGCAACAGGTTCCTTGGTTGTGAGCTCTGCGCCTTGCTTTCTTTTGCTTTTTTCCTGCCTTTGAAACTTCTGAAACTCTGTTTCAGAAAAAAACTTTTTTTCTGCCTCTGAAAGCCTCCGAAACAGAGCTTCAGAAAAAAAGCCTCTGAACCTCTGTTTGGGGGCTTCTTTTCTGAAGCTTCTTTTCTGATGCTTTTTTCAGCCTCTGAAACCTCCATTTGAGAAGCTGGGCAGGGATACATTCGGAATATAAGACGCACCCAGATTTTCATCCTCTTTTTTGGGGGGGGAAAGGTATATCTTATACTCTGAAAAATACGGTAATAGAATTGGGACCAGCAACTCTGTCACTAAAAAAATACAAAGTGTGATATCACATGACTGCACCAACTTAGAATTTCTAGGACTTCTGGTTTCGATCGTTAAGCAAATCCTAAATAGGATTAAATGCAATGTCACATGGTTACCATTTGTAGCTTTCTGCCCAGCTTCCTCACTGACTCACTATTGGAAACTGACCATGAAGGGCACAAATGGCAGTTACATAACCGTGGGATGCTGCAACGTCATAACTGCAAGTTGGTCGCTTAAATCATGAACATATATGACTGCGGGGACGCTGTGACTGCCACAACTACAAAGACTAGTTGTAAGTCCCACTTTTTCATTGCCGTCATAACTTCAAAAGTTCACAGAACAAGTGATTGTTAAATGAAGACTACCTGCATTTGGAAGAAAGCATTTGAATTTTTAACCAAAATAAAAAGCCAATTAACTATAGCTTCCATCCACATAGTAGAACAGGATCCAAAGAGAGCTTAAACGAGGCATTGTTAATATTTGAGGAGATGCAGAGGCACTCAATAACTCACAGGTATTAGTTGTTAATTCAAAAGAATATTTGGGTACCTAAGGAGCCATCTCTCCCCAATGGGACTAGTCTGTACCACTCACACCACAAGAAGAGGCCTGCTCTGGATCACATCTGCTAAGGAGTTCCAACAGATGGGTTGAAGAAGAGCCTTTTCCACTGTAGCCCCATCCCTGTGGAACTTCTACCACTGGAGGTAAGAACTGCTCCCATTCTTTTGGCCTGGGACCCCAAGGAGGAGGCTGACAGGATAAGAAGACTTCATCCCAATCTTCTCCAAATCTTGGTTCTGGTTTCATTATCGTTTTATAATCATAATCTACTGTATTTAGTTTAAATATTTTAATATGTTTATTTTTTACTTATTTTATAACCTATAAGCAGTCACCTTATACAGTATGGGAGATGGGCAGCATAAAATTTAATTAATAAATAAAACTATCTCAAAAAGAAAAGTTACTCTTTTCCTACTTCACAGTTGCAGCACACACATATCTTTGAGGTCCTATCAAAATGCCTTAGGAGCATTCACAACAATCTTAAATAGTAAATGATAAATTAAGATTAATGTTTTTCGCATCTTCTATTACATTTTTCCTGTTTAGAATGCCTAATTTATTAAAATATTATGCAAATATCAAACAAGAAGAGACCTCTGCAATTTGATCCCATAGATGAAAATAAAATTGTAGAGATTTAAGCAAAATATCTCAATTCCAAATGTAAATAATTTATAGCAAAACAGATAGCTATCATATTGCCTATGCACATTGCAAAAACTTGGTTTCGATATTTTTGTTACTAATATTTCATGTTTATTTGATCACTGTTTTGCAGATTATGCTTTCAAAAATGTTATATGTTATATAGCTTTCTTCACAATTTTAGCACATAAACTCTAAATAAATTAGTCTGCTATAATTTAGATTTATAATCAATTATTTTCCAATGTATTAAAACATATTGTGACCCACATGTAAAAAAAAAACCTACACAAAAGCCAAGCATCTTCTGCTAATAATAAACTTAACCATAAACCTTCCAACAAGCCAAATACTCAAAGGTCTAAAAATGCTTTTTTCTAGCACTCAATGTGGTTGATCTAGGGTTAACCCATATCCTCATCCATAACTATGCAAATAATTTACAGCAGACTGCCATTGGCAACAGCCTCTGTGGTTCTAACCTTCTTCCATTTCTCTATTCTATACTAAACAAAAAAAATTTTTTAATCAGCAGAAAATCTTGAACAAAGGCAATTCAGGCCATTTGAGGTTGAAAAGAAATTCCCAAGCTCCCCATTTCTTGTAAAGTAGTTCCCATTTATCTGTTCTGAATTAATGTGATAAAAGCATCCTGAACAAAAACCATCCACAGACAGCTGTTCCCACAGAGAGCTGCAAACTGTAAAGCAGAATTCCTCTCTTATCATTAAGTTTTTTTTTGCATTTTGAATGCATGTTTTTTTAAAAAAAACAAGACACCCAAGGAAATTAAATACGGTGGATCAGCTGTAGTATATCCACAACATGAGGTTTTCTCTCACTATTTTATTGTTAACCTTTGCAATTCTATGGACTTTATGATATTTAAACAGCCATTTAATAGGTACTGTTCTACATGTTTTAATAATTTTACAGAAATAAATATAGTATTTGAATCAGTGGCGGGTTGCCCCCGGTTCGCACCGGTTCTATAGAACCGGTAATAAAACCAGCAGGAGGCTCCGCCCACTGACCCTGACATCATGAAAATGCTTCTGCGCATGTGCAGAAGAGTGCGCATGAGCAAAGCAAGCATTGTGAACCGGTAGTAAAGGTAAGTAGAATCCACCCGATTTGAATGTATCCCAAAGTGTTTAACGTTAATAGAATACAATTACTGAATGATTCATAGTTATTAATGAATTGCATTCTTTACTCTTCCAAAGCTTACAGTATTTCTCATAATTCAATGGTTCAGTTCTTTGTATTTTAACTTTATATCACCCTACTTAATGCTTCCAATATACCCAAGGTTAATAGAAAATAGAAAAGTCCATGAGTATTTTCATATATGTGTAGACTAGCTTGTTAAGAGCCTCTGTAGATGAAATTAATGATAACTAACTTCACATCTGATTATCTGCTGCTTTTGTTATTCAAATAATTTAAAAACAAACATTTTTAAAAGCTGAATTTTTTTGGGATAATGGTTCAAAGTATCTTTTCTGCCAGGATACACATGAATACAGGTAATTCTCAGTTAACTTTCAGATAAATATTCACTTAGTGTTTGCTCAGCACTTGAAGTTAAGTGGTAAACATACAGTATGTACCCTGGCACCCAAAGTTACAGCCAGTGCAGAGCTCCTGAAGTCATGTGATCAAAATTTAGGCACTTGGCAGCCAACTGCACTTACAATTGTAGAAGTGGTCATTCAACTCCCCTCCTGCTTTTCTCCACCCATATCTCCCCTGCCAGCCTCAATGCCCTATGCTAGGTTAACCGTGTCAATTGAGGCCTTCCAAAGTCTTGTAATAAGATCATACATGAAGACTTCCAAAGCCTTGCAAGAAGGCCACACACAACGTGGAACATACAACCTTAGGAAAAAGTTCTGCAGCCTCATTGGGGTGGGCGAGTCAGCTGGGGCTTTGCACTGGGGCATTTGGCCATGGTGTGGAACCTGAGGGAGCACTCCTTAGTAGTAGTGACACTGGCAAACTCAGGGCTGAAATAAGAGGTCTGGCAACTCACTGAAACTGCTGCTATGCAGGGCAGCATAGGCAGATGAGGGGAGTTCAAGAGGAAGCAGTCTTAAAAAGGCTCGGGATTGGGAAGGACCAAGCAAGGAATGGCTTGGATCAGGGTGGGTCCTTGCCTAATGACCGGAGATGAATCTTACCTGAGATGAATCCACCTTTGCAATTTCTATGGCAGCATCCAGCACACTATGAAGATTATCCCCATTCTCTTGAATGAGGAGATAAGTTACCAGGAGAACAACATGGACAGAGACTTGTGTTGCAATAGGAAGCATTGATTTAATAGAAGATAACCAGTCAAGCATGGCGCTCTTGTCTCTCAAAAGCCAAAGGAGTTGCCAAGTGACATGCAATGAACCATAGGTACTATTTCTGGGGAAGTAGTTCTCCCAAGAGACCTGTGGGAAATTAAAAAGGCCTATTATAACAATGAAACTGCTTTCTTCATGATGCCAAAGATGAATATTTTATTCAACTTTCAAAAATATATCAAAACCACAATTCCCATAACTCACAGCCTATATGGACAAAGAAAATACTGGTTTGGAATTGTGGAAATATTGAACCCACACATCTGAACAGTCCCAAGTTGGGGAAAGTTGGCCAGTGCAAAGAAGAATTACATTATCTTATTGCTGTTAAAAGAGGTTTTTTCATTCAAATAAATCACCAACATCACTGTTGTCAATTATGGCTTCCTCTTTTAAACTAAACCTACAATTATACTTATATTACATACCCTCTTAAACTTCCCAAATGTCAATCACTATAAAGGAAGCACTAGAGTTCTGTTACTAAAGAGCATGCTTAAAGCCCCAAGCAATTATGAATTATTGACATGCTAATATTAGCTGGAGCTCCTTAACATACAAAGGGATTCTTGGCTCCTCTTTAAGGAGGTTCTTCAAAGAAGCATCTTCACTCCAGGTGGACCTAAACATTTCCGGCTCTTAAGGCATATCATACATGACTATATCAATATAGGCTTAATATGAGGAAGGGGACATGTTTTGGAAGTTTTCCAACCCATTCAGATGAACTGCTGGACTAACCCAGAGGAAACTTGATTTAGCCCTGGATGGATTTGGTTTTATTTGGGACTTATTTATTCTACTTGCCAATTAAATCCCCCATTTTGTATGAATTACAGGTAATCCTCGAGTTATGAATGTAATAGGGCTTGCCAATTACATTTGTAACTCGAAGATTCATAGGAGTGAAACACTTAACTTGAACTTGATTGCGACCTGCTTTTGCCCATGCATTTGCTAATCAAATGTGCAAGCACAGCTGGAAAACTTAAAGTAAGCATGAAAACTTCACCAAGTGCTGCTCCTTCAGCTCTTCCTGCTGTACAATCTCTAGAAGATTAATGGCTAATTGTTGCCTAGTCGTGCTATCATTCTCCTCAGTCATGTTGTCCTGAACAGCGGTAGATGATAATATTTGCAATGCAGGCATCACTAAGATGACAGCCATCAATGGAGTCATCTTGACTTCCGAACCTGACAGAAGCTTGATGGCTATAAAAACAAGAGAACATTTGTATTAAGAATTTTAAAACTCAGAACCATCTAATACAATACTGAAAAGTAGTAGATACAATCTCCCTTTAGAACAGAAGGGTATTCAAAAACATGCAACATTCAACATCCTGTTGTTAGTTGCAAAGTGGTGTCTGACCCATCGCAACCCCATGGACAACATTCCTCCAGGCCTTTCTGTCCTCTACCATCCTCTGGAGTCCATTTAAGCTCACACCGACTGCTTCAGTGATTCCATCCAGCCACCTCATTCTTTGTCATCCCCTTCTTCTTTTGCCCTCAATCTTTCCCAGCATTAGGCTCTTCTCCAGTGAGACCTTCCTTCTCATTAGGTGCTCAAAGTATTTGAGTTTCATCTTCAGGATCTGGTCTTCTAAAGAGCAGTCAGGGCTGATCTCCTCTAGGACTGACCAGTTTGATTGCCTTGCAATCCAAGGGACTCGCAGTGGTGGGTTGCCCCCGGTTCGGACCAGTTCGCAAGAACCGGTAGTAAAACCAGTGGGAGGCCCTGCCCACTGTCCTGGATGTCGCCATTGGCAATCTGCGCATGCGCAGAAACAAGACGCGTGTGCTTGCTTCCCCTTGTGAACCCGTAGTAATGGTAAGTAGAACCCACCCCTGAACTCGCAGGAGTCTTCTCCAGCACCATAGTTCAAAGGCCTCAATTTTTTAGAGCTCAGCCTTTCTTATGGTCCAACTTTCACAGCCATACATCGTAACTAGGAAAACCATAGCCTTGACTATACGCACTTTTGTTGGCAGGGCGATGTCTCTGTTTTTTAGTATGCTGTCTAAACTTGCCATAGCTTTCCTCCCCAAGAGCAAGCCTCTTTTACTTTCTTGGCTGCAGTCTCCATCTGTGGTGATCTTGGAGCCCAGGAAGATAAAATATGACACTACCTCCATTTCTTCCCCATCTATTTGCCAGGAATTGAGAGGGCCGGATGCCATGAACTTAGTTTTCTTAATGTTGAGTTTCAAGCCAACTTTTATACTCTCCTTCTTCACCCACAACAAGAGGCTCTTTAGTTCCCCTGCACTTTCTGCCATTAAAGTGGTGTCATCTGCATATCTGAGGTTGTTGATATTTCTCCTGGCAATCTTAATTCCAACTTTTGATTCATCTAGCCCCACCTTTCTCATGATATGCTCTGCATATAAGTTAAATAGGCAGGGAGACAGTATACAGCCTTGCCAGACTCCTTTCCCAATTTTGAACCAATCAGTGGTTCTGTGTTCAGTTCTCACTGTTGCTTCTTGACCCGCATATATGGGAGTCATAATAAAGTGGCTGCATTGACATGTACATTCAAAGTTCCTTCAGTAGACAAATACCCTTTAATTCTGACATAATTTTACAATTCTGTCTCATTCAGGGAATCTCAACTCCCACAATAATAAATGTAAATTTATTATGGAATCAATGTAGAAGTAGGAATCTGAGATTCCTGAGTCAAATGGTGACAAACTGAGTTTATAACTTTGATAGCTTCCAAGGACAAGGGACCAAGAAAGCTCAGAGTTCAAATGTGGAGTTCTTGGTGCTCTCCGAGCTTGGTTGTTTGTTTGGTTTTTTTGTTTGTTTTCTTCATTAAGTTTCTTCATTGGTGGTGTTCTTCATTACCCAAACTAGATAACAACATCAGTGTACACTGATGATGTTATCTAGTTTGGGTAATGAAACATCTGCAAGAAAACAACCAAACTCAAAGAGCATCAAAGACCCCTTAAGGATGAGGTAGTATTTCAGCATATTTTCATTGCATTTAGTAAGTAGTTCTAATTTTTAAATGCAAAACCCTTTTTCTTGCTTCATTTATCAACACCTAGCACCTGTAAGCTAACCACAAAAATATAATAAATAAGAACTGGACCATTCTTTCCAGGGAAAGCAATTTCTTAAGTGAGCTGTAGAACAGAAAGCTTTAGCTTCTGCTACGTTTATTCCTCATCCATAAGAGTAAGTTGAAGTAACTGAGGGGCGGGGGGAGAAACTATGGTGAGTTGTTTATTGTCCTACTGCTATGAAGTTTTTAAGATGTACACTTTGGGATCACATCCAGCATTTATCTTAGCTAGTGGGATTTTTGGAATAAAATACAAAGGAGATAATGATTTCTCCAGATCTGACTCCACAAACCGTTCAGAAGCAGATGTTATTCAGAAAAGCCCACTGGGCAGGAAATCAAAAAGAAATTCTTTTTTTTTTTACTTTTTCCAGCAATTTGTCACAGATGCTCCAGAGAAGTTTATTGTGTTGAGATCATTTGAAGAAATGTAGTAGCAGCTTTTTTAATGTTCAGAGTTTTTCTTTTTACATTTTTAGAGGGAGCTGAAGCACTTTGGATTAGAGCCAACAGTTGGGAAGAGGGAAAGTCCCCATACTCTTATTTCAGTACATCTTATCTGGAAATCTATTAATATTTTCTTTTTTTCAGATTTCTCGAGGGGGGGGTTCTTTTTCTTTTACTTCTTTAACAGTCTTTATTTGTATTTTATTAAATGTTCATTATGATTTTATTAAATACTAATGGAAAAATGTTGACAGTGACTCTGGTATGTGGATTACATAAATTATTAATCTGACTGTCCTCCCCTCACAATCTGGTTTCATCAATGGATGAAAACCCTTGAATAATATTGGATTGCTAATTGGTACCTTAAATATACATTAGAAAAATCAAATCGGCATGATATCTAATTGGAAACAGAAGAAATTTCTGGAGTATTTTTTGGCTGACAAATAAGACAAATGTCTTTTTGTCATTAAATGGATAAACATTTTATTCTAATTTTGACTAGGATTGTTGTAAATGAAATTAGTTTTTTATCTATCTAGGTATTTAATGGAACTCATGAGTAAAGTTCTGTATTTCCTCTTACTTAATTTGATATTTAAATCACTGACCTGTTCTCAGGTAACTGAAGGACATTCTGGGCATAAAGATAGCTAAACAAGTGTATGTTTATGACATATAATCTCCTACTAATCTTTATGAACAACAAATTCAATCTACTTTAGTTGCCAACAAGAGCAACAAAGTGACACTTCCTGATAATCTGAAATTATTAAGAAAATGCTCCCTCCCAGAAAGCTAAATAAAGCAAGTTATTTTTCAGAGAATTATTGCAATTTTACAATGAAGTCTTACCTAGATTTAAAACAGGCTTTTGCTGACTAGCTGGAATCTGCAGCAGGAGCACACCTAATCCAATGATGGTCATCTGAAATGGAAAACCCTGAAGAACCAAGATACACAATCAAGTCTGATTTTCTTTCCAAGTATAACATACAACACAGCCTATGGAAATAAACACCCTAAGCAAATTTTACACTCTTGTTTTTTTAAAAAAAAATCAAATGAAGCATATTTCTTCAGCCTTAATATGTAAAATAAATAACTCTTAAGTTCCTTCTGACTTTACTTGGTGCTGGTAACATAGCTACTTCCCATGTTTCCATTTCCTCAGCAGCAGGCAACAGTGTCATAACATAAGAGCCAGTGACTGACTCCGACTCCTCTCAAGAGAGTTAATGAATACTAACCGGTGTTTAAACATATTGCTTGAATAAGTGTATATATATACATGAAAAACACCAGCCAGATTTCCCTTCTCTGGTCTTGGACTGCAACAACAGCTTTCTTTGATCCCCATTAAACAAGAAAAAACAAAGCCAAAAAGTCTATGTTATACTGTTCCTTTTTATAAGGCTAGAGTAATCTCTACACATAGGTGCTCACTTGTCAAAAAAGTTAATTTTCTTTGAAAATCAGCTTTTACAAATAATGAATCCTTGATTTGTAAACTAGTGAATCCTATAATTCTCTGCATTACTAAAAATGTATATGTATCCAATAGGAACAAAGACAGTAAGACCCAGATTAATTTCCTGGCATCATCACACAGAAGATAGAAAAAAATGCTACCTGAAACACTATAGCTAGACAATGACTGGCTTCATTCTTTGTGTTAAGCCAATGACATGACTTGTCTGTATATTCTGTTTTAGCATGTATTTTTATAAATTATGATTTGTAACACAATGCTTTCTAACACAATGCTTTTCTTGTGCCTGCATAACGCTGCCTTCTAGTAAAGATAATTTCAACTGTTTAAAAAATGACGAATTGATATACCGTATTTTTCAGACTATAAGACGCACCTAGCTTTTGGGGAAGAAAAACAAGGGGGGAAAATCTGCCTCTGCCTCCCAGCGATTTGCCCCCTTGCAGCAAACAGCAAACAGCCTGGTCAGCTTCAGCACAGCCTGGTTTAGCACTAGCAGCTGATTATTGGCCTCCCAGAATACTGACGATCAGCTGTTCCAGGCTGTGGGGATCGTAGCCGCCTATCGCCGCCTCTGTGCCCATTTTTGTCCTCCGCGTCCCCCGTTTTTGGCCTGTTCCAGGCTGCCTATCGCCACCGAACAGGACGCATGGAGGCCAAAAATGGGGTACGCGGAGGCGGCAATAGGCGGCAGCGATCCCCGCACCCTGGAACAGCTGATTGTCAGTATTCCGGGAGGCCAATCCAACCGCCAATCAGCTGCCTGTGTTAAATCAGGCTGTGCTGAAGCTGACCAGGCTGTTTGTTGCAAGGAGGCAAATTGCTGGAAGGCAGAGGCCAAAGGGTGGGGGGCGGTGGGTGG
>JANHZT010005948.1:169030-179536 GCA_032468215.1 Stegonotus admiraltiensis | reverse complement strand
AAAGAAATAAGGGGGGTGGGGGGGTGGAGAGGAGAAAGAAAAACAACTTTCAACTTTTTTTGGTATAATTACCAAAATAAAATACATTAAACTTTTAATCTGAAATTCAATATTATGCAACATTTCTATAATTAGAAACAATTATAATTGTCGATTTCCAAAATTCATATAGCATTTCTAGCAAAAAGTCCAAAGTCCAGGCAGAAACAAACAAGTTTTCTTTAATGTAGTTAATTTTTCCTTTTTAAAGATAAAGTCAAGCCCTTAAGAGCAAAGTACCAGAAAGATTCACAACCAACAGTCACTATTATATTTATTGTCAAGAAGAGGAATTGATAACATTCATTCATTCATTCATTAAATAAACACCTTTTCCCAAAATGCAAAACTGAAGGGCTAACCTTCTCTTTTCATAAGCTTGACGCTGAAATATCCATCTGTTTGTATTGACATATTCTTATTTTCTCCCAGCCTCAGTGTCAGCCCTGAGATCACACCCACAGATAAATTTTATTTATTTAGCAAATTTTAAAACCATGGATGGTGTACAGATAAAACATAAAACCATAAAAACAGTATATATAAAGTTTAAATTTTAAAGGAAAGGATGAATTAAAATCAGTGTGAAAGTTAATTAAAAGGCAGGGGGAGAGATTTCAGGGTGCTAATCAGCTCCACAGGTGCCTGCTCTTATGTGAACCCCAAGCAAAGCCACAGAGCCATGTTTCCACACCTTTCTAAAAGGCCAGGAGAGTGGTGGCCTGCCTCATTTGGGAGGTGGGGGGGGGAAGTGTTCCACAGGGTGGGGGCAACAGCCAAGAGGCCTCTTTTCCTGGACTCCCACCAGGCAAAATTCTTTAGCTGACAGGGTCCGAAACATACCTTCCTGCCTGACCAGATGGGATGATCCAATGTAATCAAATACAATCCTGAAGGTAACATGGCGCCATGCTGTGTAGGGCATCAAATGGCAACAAGAAGTTATTCGGGTTACTTGATGTCAGCAAGTTGGGAGCAAATGATAATACACACATGTAGATGCTGTGACTGATATATTTATGTCACTTTTTCAGGATGGGAATACATAAGGGCAGCATTTAAGTATACTATAGTTCCATATTAAAAGCACTGAAGTGCTTCTGTAGTGAAAGGATTTGCCAATAACTTCAGCATTGCCCTGGGAACAACCAGTTGGGGGCTCCTTTTGTGTCTGTGTAAAGTTGCCCACTGAAATGATCCCAATTTATCTTCTTGCAGTTGCCCACTTTCAAACTGCTAGATTGGCAGGAGCTGGAGCGTGTGGTGGGAGCCCACTCTACCCCGCAGCAGCAGCAGGTTTCGAACATCGTCAGCCCAGCATTCTAACCTCATGAGCCTCCACACTCCTACAGCATTTGAGTGATCTCGCCATGTATATCTTGACATTTTGTCACAGAGGTTTGCTGCAGATGCTGCTGAGTTTAGCATCTATTATTGAATAAGACATTACTGGCTGACTTCATATATTAAGCTAAGTCAACTAAGCTATCAATCTATTTAGACATCATAACAGGAAGTTTGATGTTTAATGTAGTGCATGAACCTGTATACTATTCAGAATCTCCAGAGATGGAGCGGCTTATAAATTATATTAAATCAACCACCCAAACAACGTACACTATATGATGCACAATTTGATCAGGGAACATTATATATTTCATTAGCATATGGTGATATTACAATTAGTCAAAAGACTACAGAGTTAATACAAAGTGTTGTTGTTGTTGTTGTTGTTGTTGTTATTATTATTATTATTTCAATTTATATACCGCCCTTCTCCCTAAGGACTCGGCAGTGAACAGCCAGACATAAAATACAAACAATAGAAAAGTTAAAAACAATTAAAATAATTAAATAATTTGGCCAGACAATTAAAACACCCACTTTAAAAATCCCAGTTAAAATCACAGACTTAGGCCAGCCCGGCTTGCTGAAAAAAGAGGTTCTTCAATGCACAGCAAAAGGAGTGCAGGTCCGGGATCCTCCTTATCTCTGGGGGCAGCTCGTTCCAGAAGGTCGGTGCCCCCACAGAGAAGGCTCTCCCCCTGGGGGTTGCCAGCCAACATTGTCTGGCCGACGGCACCCTGACCAGCCCCTCTCTGTGGGAGCGTACAGGTCGGTGGGAGGCTGTTGGTTGCAGAAGACGGTCCCGTAAATATCCAGGCCCTAGGCCATGGAGTGCTGTAAAGGCGGTAACCAATACCTTGAATCGCACCCGGAAGACCACTGGCAACCAGTTGTTAGTTAGTTACTACAATTTTGCTGCTGAAGAGTGCTCGTCTGTTTAGTTCACTCTTGGGTGCTATCCGGGGTGCACTACAGGGGGAAAACTACCAGAAAAACACCACCCCAGAGAGACAAGTGGCATTCTGTGGCATCATCTGGAGCCTTCTCCCATTACTGCTGTCGCCTTGCAATCAGGCATCATATCCAAGCTGAACCAGCACCAGCAGGGGTTCAATTGTTTGTATGAAACGTCGTCACATTTCCCACCAAAGTGGTATCTATTTATCTACTTGCACGTAACATGCTTTTGAAGTTCTAGGTGGGCAAAAGTTGAGGCAACTGATGGCCACTCACTCCACCACAAGGTGCTAGGACTCAAACCGCAGGAGCAAAGGCCATCTCCAGTATCTTTAAGCCACTGAGCCACTGCACCACCTTATCGGAGAACAAAATTAGTGAGAAAATTATTACACTGACAAAAATAATTGCCTGGATAAGGAATTATATAATAGTTCTGCCACATATAACACTACTTTCTCCAGTGCTCTCCAGAAATATTAGTTACAATGACCGTGCATGCTGGGGACGATGGGAGTTATATATATGGAAAGATTTTCAGAATTTCCATAGTCAAGGGTCTTGTTTGTTCCTAAAACTAGGGGAAACTAAAAGACTGCCACATTTTTCTCTCTATAGTAGTTATAGCTATTAAATTCAGCATGTAATTCAACAAATACATAGGACAATTGATTTTTGAACTGAGTAGGAGCAAAAAGTTATTATTATTTTAATCCAGTCAAAATAGCACTAGAAACAGATTAGACTGAAGGCCCCTCCGTTATTATATGTACAGTGGCTGAAGGAAATAATTTGTTGAGTCAGCTTTGTATTTGTTATGCTGTATTTTCTCCAGGGAATAATGTTTTTGAGGCAATCAGAAGTCAAATGCATCCATGTAGGTGTCTCAGGAGGACTGCCAGAGCTTTTATTATTTGTCACTGGGGGACTATAACATTTTATTTATTTATTTTTTAAAAAAAGCTCCACAGCTAATCTCTTATGTGGCTAGACGTATTTACAACCTTTATATTTATTCCCTGTCATCTAGCTCCCCTATTAAACTGGGAAAATAATCAGTAATAATAGCATATATTAGGGCTAGCAGAGCTGGGCTGAAAAAAATCTAAATAATTACAAGATAATCACAAAAAGGCAAAGTTTTCTTTGCTGCCATCTTGATTTTTGCAGCTCAGATTTCATAGCCTTCATATATGTTGTTATGACTGATTATTACTGATTATCATCCCAGTCTAATGGGACAGCCAGAGAACCTGGAATTTATGAGTCAATGTTCAAATCCAGCCAACTGGGTTAATTCAGTAAACCAAGGGCTGGGATGTTGTGTGATCATAGCCATATTGTAGAATTAGAGATAGGACTTATGCTTCATGTAATTGTTTTGGTTCATCAAAGAATGAAATATTTCATAGTAGATATGCCCTACTTTCACTAAAAGAGGAATTGATTGACAGAATCGGCAAATGCAAATCTGCCTAGTGTTATATTCTTATGGGAGATTATTTTTTATCTCCTATATATTATACTTCCCAGTTGCAGTCATCAGCCTGCCATAGAAATCTTGTAGGGCGCCATCTGAGTCTCCCTATTTCTAGAAGTTGCTATGAAATAGTTTCTGGATTGCAATCTATCTGATTTATCGACTGTTTTACACTGCATGCCTCATTAATTTTGATGTATCTTGAATGACAATGGCTGTTCAGGATCATGCTGCCTATACAACAGTGTATATGTGTGCATTTTGTTTTGTGGGTTCAGTTTAAGATACAGAAAATAGAAAGCCTCCAGAATCCCAAAGCAACTTAAAGACCGTCTGTCTCGTTTTAATGTTCTTTGGGCCCAAAGGTATTTTAATCAAAAAATGTAATGGAGTAGATGGACTTTTTATAACAATTGCCAAATTTCAATTCAGTAAAGACAGTCTCTCTTGAGTTAAAAGTAGATGATACCATCTCATTTTACATAGGGAATAGACTAACCTGCTATTTCTGTGCTATCTTTCTAAGCAAATTGTTTCTAGCATTCATGGATAGCATTAAAACTACATTAATCATAATTACGGACCACAGGAGTTAATTAAAGATTGCCTTATTGGTTTTACTGGTGCTTCTCATTCATCAGCTAATTTGGATGTATAGGTAGTCCTCTACTTACAACAGTTCATTTAGTGACTGTTCAAAGTTACAATGGCACTGAGAAAAATGACTTATGACTGTTTATCACAGTTACGACCTTTACAGCTTCCACATGATCATGTAATCAAAATTCAGATGCTTGGCAACTGGTTCATATTTATGACCATTGCTGTGCCCCGAGGTCATGTGATCACCTTTTGCAACCTTCTGACGAGCAGAAGGAAAGCCAATGGAAAGCCAGATTCACTTAGCAACCAGGTCACAAATTTATCATTTGCAGTGAGTCACTTAACAACCAAGGCAAAAAAAGGCAAAATTCACGTAACAAATTCTCTCCCAACAAAAGAAATGTTGGGCTCAATTGTGGTCATAAGTCAAGGGCTACCTGTACTGCACAGAATCTGCATTATCATTTAAGTTTTCATAGTTTCTTCAATAATAATTTTAAAATGCAGTGCGAAAAGAAGAAAGCAACAAAAATTGGAATAAACTGAGTTGATCTATTAAAGTTTCTTTTAGCCTGTCGGGTGCCTCTTTTCTTTTCCATGGCCATTTTTGCTGACTCCTGGCCACCCCAAGAAGAGTCTTGTTATTCATGTGCTGACTTTCCCCCAACAAACCCATCCCATTGTTTTCAGTTGGGAACCAAAACAGTTACCGGTATATTGCTGATCCAAGGTTTGTATATCTATTTTTAAACAGAACTATTCACTGAATGGGGAGGATTTGCCAATAGCCTCATTGGCCTCTCACCCTTCCTGCCTTCTCAAAATGACCCTGTGGCAAAGAGGCAGCTTGCTCGGGAGTGTCACACGGACACACAAAAGGAGATTTCAGACATGCCATAGAAAGAAATTTTAAGGCATCTTTTTCACTGATAATGTGCATACATAAAGGAAAGTGGATTTAAAATTGCCTTTAAGCCTTCTATTTAAAGGGGCTCATTCTATGTTAAACTGACTTTTAATCATCCCTGTTGCTCTTTTCCCCATAAAACTACAGATTTGGTTGTAGGATTTTTCTTACATTAAGAGATACCCTTTCTTTTTTGATCACTATTAAGTTCATTTTCTTCATTTCATTTCATTCCTTTATCACTTCCTTCCTAGAAGAAGCCTGGAGCAATTTTCAAGAAAACAATAACAAGCAATCTTTATCAAAATCATAAAACCAGTGATGCCCCAAAACAGTAATTTCAAAAATTAAAACAAAGTTAATTTTAAAATAATAGAAAAGCTAGATAACAGGCAATCTAAAAACAGACCTATACTAGAATAGCTATTATCGTGAAAATACCTTCGAGAATCTACAGTCTACAATTCTCAAAGGCTACTATATTTTTTCTGATCAGGTGGAAAGGAGAAATATTGCTGAGAATTAACATATGGAGCACAGCAGTGGTGGGTTGCCCCCAGTTCGCACTGGTTCTATAGAACCGGTAGTAAAACCGGTGGGAGGCTCCACCCACTGACTCTGATGTCATCAAAATGCTTCTGGGCATGCGCAGAACTGCGCTTGCACAGAAGAGTGTGCACACACGAGCAAAGCAAGCAAGCAAGTGCAGCCCCATTGCAAACCACTAGTAAAGGTAAGTAGAACCCACCCCTGGAGCACAGTATACAGAAGGCATTGTGCACATATTTCTGGATGACTACAGAAATATGACTGCTTACGACCACAACTGAGCCCAAAATTTCTGTTGATAAAGTGAGACATTTGTTATGTGAGTTTTGCCCCATTTTATGACCTTTCTTGCCCCAGTTGTTAAGTGAATCCCTGCAGCTGATAACTTAGTAAACCCGGCTATTAAATGAAACAGGCTTCCCCATTGACTTTGCTTGTTAAAAGGTTGCAAAAGTTTATCACGTGACCCCGGGACACAGAAATGGACATAAGTATGAACCAGTTGCCAAGCATCTGAATTTTGATCACATGATCCTGGGGATGCTACAAAAGGTTGCAACTATGAAAAATGGTCATAAGTCACTTTTTTTCAGTGCTGTTGTAACTTTGAATGGTTACTAAATGAACTGTTGTAAGTTGAGCACTACCTGTACTTTCAACGTAGATTTTGAATAGCCAAAAAGGGGCCTCACTACTCAAGTATCATTAGAATGGACAGAAATCTGCCACAGCCCCACTCTGGTGAGAGTGCTGCTGAAAGGAATGAAGCTATTCCTATCAGCACAACCTGTTGAGCCTCTCCAGTAATATTCTATTATCAGTCGAATATGGTAGCACTTGCAATGTTTCTGTCCCTACAAAGGTAAAAGATCAAGCATCCAGAAACCAGACTGAAATAGAGCCAGACCACGGTTTCTTGAATTATGTTCTGTAGAAATCGAGTATTTTCTAAATAAACTTTAGGATATTCCACAAAGAGTTAATTGGGCATAGGAATTCAAACTTTACTAATCAGATAATTAGCCTATCCATAAATGAGGAGTCTTACAGCTGTCTCTTCATATGTCATGCTAAAACACAATCTCCCAGGAGAAACTCTACAGAAACAGGATTTCTAAGTGAAAAAGCATTGAAAATCTACTTTTAGATTTTCTTTTATATATCTCACAACAAATGTTGAAGAAATATATCATTATACCCCATATCATATTTTCTATTAAAATTGATGTATTAAATAAAAAAAGAATAAAGCATATTATCTAAATGTTTTATTTCACTGTTCTCCCTTCCCCTTTCCTTTAATTTTTTTTAAAGAAACAGTCATGTACTTCATTTTTTAAAAAATGTATTGTTTGGCGTTGACCCTAACATTATACTTCCCTAACATTTACATTTGAGTACAAGTAATCCTCGACTTACAACAGTTCATTTAGTGACCGCTCAAAGTTACAATGGCACTGACAAAATGTGACTTATGAGTTATGACCATTTTTCATAGTTAAAACCTTTGCAGCATCCACCATGGTCAAGTGATCCAAATTCAGATGCTTGGCAACTGGTTCATATTTAAGACCGTTGCCCTGTCCCAAAGTCATGTAACCCCCTTTTGTGACCTTCCTACAAGCAAAGTCAATGGGGGAGCCAAGTTCACTTGACCAATTCTTGGATATATCTAATAGGACACGTGCACGCACCCATACACACCCATACACGCACACATGCTGGATCTTACAATTCAGAATGGGCAAGAGCCTATAGTAAAGATCAGGGGTGGGTTCTAAAAATTTTTACTACCGGTTCTGTGGGTGTAGCTTATTTTGTGGGTGTGGTTTGATGGTCATGTGACAATTATTTAGGATTTAGCAGAGGTACTGGTCTACCAGGCTTTTAACTGCTTGCAGAGCCGTACCGGTCTACCTATTTGTTTTTGGAGCGTTCTGGTCTACCACCACACTGCCTTTTACTGCTGGTCAGCTGTAGGGCAGCCCTTTGAAGTGCCGCTGCAAGAGTTTAAACAGTTGTTTTCCTTCTAGCTGATCAGCTGGGACTCGTCAGGCAGCGAATAGATTGCAGGCGGGGCCAGGCAGAGGTGGTATTTACCGGTTCTCTGAACTACTCAAAATTTCCACTACCAGTTCGCAAGAACCAGGGAGAACCGGTAGCAACCCACCACTGGTACAGATATACACCAGGGGTGAAATCCATCAGGTTCTGACAGGTTCTGGAAAACCAGTAGTGGAAATTTTGAATAGTTCGGAGAACTGATAGTGGAAATTTTGAGTAGTTCAGAGAACCAACAAATGCCACCTCTGGCTGGGGTGGGGTAGGAATGGGGTGGGAGTGGGATGGGAATGGAGTGGGTGGGAATGGAGATTTTGTAGTATCCTTCCCTGGAGTGGGGTGGGAATGGAGATTTTGCAGTATCCTTCCTCTGCCAAGCCCATCAAGCCACATCCACCAAGCCACACCATGCCCACCAAGCCATGCCCACAGAACTCGTAGTACAAAAATTTGGATTTCATCACTGATATACATGCCTTGCAGGTTAGTTTTGCATATTGTGTTAGATCACATGCTACTATTTATGGACTAAGTCACAACTACCTGGAACCATTATAGACCAAATGTTTGGTTCACCCAAAACCATAAATTAAAATGTAGCTGACTAGTACAGCCCAGAAAATGTGCTTAGTTAGTTTGTGGTTAAGTGTGCAAATAAAGTCACTGCATATCCCTCTTCCTAGACAATGGAAGAAATATAAATTGATAGCATTTTGTTCTGCTTTAATACAGGTGCTTTACATTGCCACATTATTGCAATGCATCCGTCTTGAAAATCTAGGATGTGACATTAAACACTGTACAGAAACTTTACAGTGTGGGTATGTTTATTAATGCATACCTTTTTATATCTTTGTTGAGATTGAGTCAGTTGAAAACAGATTAACTGCACAGCTGGGAAATCTAGCTGAGTTTGAAATAGGTTTTTAACATTATAGTCCTGGCTGGGAGGGGAGAAAGATCCATGTAGCCCATAATTAGCTATCGTAGCTGCTTACTCAGCCTAAAAATGACTGAGGATGATATTTAGATCATTAGAATCGTTTATTCAAGCTGGAAAAGATGCACAATTCCCAGAGACACAAGAAGGGTAATAAACTATAGAAAAAAGTGAATAGCTACTGTCAGAGAAAATCAAGCGATGCATTATATACGCGGGACAGGAATCCGATTCTGTTAACAGGAGTTTCACAGGAAAGCCCACATTCGTATGCTCAATTATTTTAACTAGGAAAAACTCGGCAATTAGGTATCAATGCTTAAATTGCACTTGAGAAGAAGTTGCAGTCTAAAAATAGCACATCATTTCCAAACTACTGACATCCGCTAACAGCAAGACAGATTAAGCCTTAGAAGCTGTTTTAAAGCTCAGGCTGTTTTTCACCTGAAGGAAAGGAAAAATTCCCTCTATATGTAGTAAGCATATCTACGGCCCACACTACTTAATATGCAAGCTTTTCTTCCACAATTCTTCATTTATTTACTAGGATAATTAAAATTATTTGTTCTGGTTCTTGGAAGAGAGCTTTTTCAGACTGACAGACTCAGTAATAAAATATTACTTCCTTTTTTTCCCCTCCATTGTTTTTCTCTCCTGAAATCAAAGGTCTATAAATGGGAGTTTACCACGAGCTCAAATATTTTAAATAACTTCTTGAGTTAGGTATTAACAGATCAGTTTTACAGTGCCACAAGAACAGTAATAACCTATCTATCCTGTTAAGTACTGAAATGTATTTTGGGGTGGGAGGGATAATTTACATGAAGTTCTGAAGCATTGTTTTCCTATACAGGTAATCTTTGACTTACAACAGTTCATTTAGTGACCATTCAAATTTACAATGGCACTGAAAAAAGTGACTTATGACAATTTTTCACACTTATGACTGTTGCAGCATCCTCATGGTCACATGATTTGCATTCAGATGCTTGACAACTGGTTCATATTTATGATGGTTGCAGTATCCCGGGGTCATATGATCATATTTCGCAACCTTCTGACAAACAAAGTAAATGGGGAAGCGAGATTCACTTAACAACCAATTAATTTAACAACTGCAATAATTCACTTAACAAATGTGGCAAGAATAGTCAACAAATGGGGCAAAACTCACTTAACAACTTTCTCATTGCAACATAAATTCTGGGCTCAATTGTAGTCATAAGTTGAGGACTACCTGTACTAAGCTTGTCCAGTAGGAATAGGAGGAGAGATCATTTTATTTGCCCATGTGTTTCTTAAAGATGTATCATATCTAGGTTGCAAAATCAAACAGCAAGAAAGAGATATAATACTGCTTGTTGTTGGTATCTAGACATGGTTCAGATTTTTGAGGGCCAGATAGAATAACTTCTTCATTCTTGTTACACAATTCCTCTCAATAATAGAAAGAAATTGCTCATTCACACAACACACAAAGCCATAATATCAGGGGTGAAATTCAGCAGGTTCTGATAGGTTCTGGAGAACCAGTAGCAGAAATTTCGAGTAGTTCAGAGAACCAGCAAATACCACCTCTGGCTGGCCCCAGAGTAGGGTGGGAATGGAGATTTTGCAATATCC
>JANHZT010005948.1:147203-160185 GCA_032468215.1 Stegonotus admiraltiensis | reverse complement strand
TAGGTGTATATCTGTGTATATGTGTGTATATTTATATATGCACGCGCGTGGCTGTGAGGCGGAGGCAAAAAACAAAAAAATGGGTTTGGAAACTACTTCAATCGCCGCACCTCCTTTCCTTGTTCGGTTCCTTCCTCATCCTCTTCTTCTCCCCTCTGCTATTGACTCTGCTTCGCCGGAGGAGCGCGTTTCAAATGCAACTTGAAATGCCAGCTCCATTGAAAATCCGATAAGCCCCCAATATGCAATAATAGTATTATTTAGTCCGCTGCTCTTTTCCTTTTTTTCTTTTTTCTTGGCATGGCTTCTTATGGGAATGAATCTCTTCAGAAATTCGTGCTCTCCACCCCCCTTATTCCCTTCCCACTTTCCTGTGTCCCCCAACCCCAAATTCTGTACCCAACCCCGGCCTCGAGATTGCATTTTTCCAGCCTGCATTCCGTTACAATCCGGGCTGCTCTCCTCCTGGCAATGTCTCTTTAAAAGTAAGAGAATGGTGTCTTACCCTCCATAAGCAGGCAGCTATTTTCTTTGTGTGTGTTTTCTTTTTGTCCTTTTCAGGGAACCTTGAAATCTACAGGAGTGGAGTTGAGGGAAAGGGGGAGATATCCTTGCTTTTTCTCTGGTACTCATTGTTATCCTTCTCTCTCTCTTTCTCTCTCCCTAGTGTGCTGTTCAGGTGAAACTGGAGCTTGGCCATCGAGCCCAGGTGAGGAAGAAACCCACCGTGGAAGGTTTTACTCATGACTGGATGGTATTTGTTAGAGGACCCGAGCATAGTAACATTCAGCACTTTGTGGAGAAAGTCGTTTTTCACTTGCATGACAGCTTCCCTAGGCCAAAAAGAGGTAAGGCTCCAGGACAAAGGTGTCTTGATTTCTCTGAATATGTTTGCTTTCGACTTCCAAACTCCACACTCTGCTCTCATGATCTGAAACCCTGGTTATTCTCTGCAAAGGATTGAGTGGGGTAGAGGTGAAGCTTTTTCCTAGGACACAGTTTACCTAATGGAAAATCAGGGGGATGGACACCTGAGCAGGCAATACTTTTTACCACCTTTGGAGGTTAGTGATGGTTTGCTGCAGCTTCTGAGAAATGTCAGGGAGGGACATGAGCTTCCTTTACAATGAAGCAACTAATATCTGGACATTTTCTTTTAATACTATTCATTTGTGAAATGTGTCTGGTTCAGTTTTTGCTGTAGTTTTTGACCTTTAGTCCCAGCATGGAGGAAACTATTCCATTCATTTGTGATACATGTAGTGTTGCCACTTATTGTTTTCATTTGCAGTGTTTATGGTCCTACCTTCCACTAGAAATAAGCAGAATAATGCTGAGTAATATTCTTTATTTGGTACCCTTTTTACATTTTCTCTTGGATTGTTCTTGGATTGTATGTGTCTTTGCATTGGCAAAGTGTTATCTAAAGTATTGAGTTATGCAAGTTTTAGGATGAATAGCTGTTTAGTCTTTGTGCTTTCGCTGTTTGGATTATGACCTCCAGTTTGTATTGATTCAGCATGCAGTTAAAAGAAGTCAACATATGACAAAAAAAATTGCAAACACTTAAGTGCCTTCAAAACACAGAAGAATGAGAGTGATTTTTCCTTTGATTTCAAGAGGTTTAGGAAGCCTTTGTTTTCAATTTTCATTTCATGACCTCCAAGCTGTTGTCTTGACTGTTTTAGTAGGATTAGTGGAGGTAACAGTAGAAATACAATAAGGTGCTTTGTTTGTGAACAGGTTTGTTTATCTGAGTATGCACAATGGTTAGCAGTTATTGTTTGTCTAATCTTTATTGGCATATAGAACTCCTGTGGTCTTTTAAAATAGCATCCTAATAAATCCATTTTACTTAGAGGGTTTGAGAATTATTGAAATTACAGAACTGTGAATCTGTGAAGGGAAAGGATGGGAAGAAATAGGCAGGATCTGTAAGCTTTTTCATCTTTTAAAATTGATTATTTGAAGTATTATAGCATCTTTGGATACCAGTTTCTGTAAGTTATATATTGTTTTCCTCCCCCTTGTTTGATTTATTTTTTTGTAATTCTTGAATGCTTTTACTGAATTATAATATGTACTATTAAATATTGCTAATAATATTGTTTTATGTTCCATTTTGACTTTTGCCAAAACCTCCACTGATAAACTGTTTTTCCATTGATAACATATTTGGCTTCAGTATGAAAAAGAAATACCTGCCCATACAATCTCTTTTTTAGGTTTGATTTAATTATTTTTCCTCTGGTATGTGTTAGAAATTTGTTTCTGGAAGCTGTAGTGCAGATGTAATTCTCACCAAGAGATGTAAGAAGTTTGGATAAAAGTTTCTTTTTGCATTGTAAATGTAGTCATATAATTAACATTCATAGTAAGAAATTCCTTAGTTTTCTAGTGCAATCCAATCTTTGGTGTAGCTTATTCAGACGTAAGTCTGTTTAAAAATCAGTGAGACATCCTAATATGAATAGGAATTAAGTCTGAAAATCTTGCATCCATGCTGTTATAATGATTTGTGATGATCTGCCTCAATTCCTCAAACTGAATAACTTTCTGTCCAATCTGAGTAAACATGATTTTTTGTAACATAGGTCTGTTGTTGTTAAGTAAATATATTCATTATAGTCCAGAATGTGCAAAGGTGTGAGTACTTGATACAAGTAGGTATGTTTCTGCATGTATATATTACATTGATGAGGTTTCCTGTTACATTACATTTGGTAATATAGAATGTGCAACAGGTTGTCCCTTGGTAGCTGTGTTATACACTTCATGGGAGTAAAATGTTAATAGAGGACATGTTTTCCTTAAATTCTGGGTTGCAATTTATGAATTTTCACAGCTTTTGTTTGGTCGTTATTGATGTTTTTTTATATTTCCTGTCTCATGCAAGACAATTTAGATGATAAATAGGATTTTTTTTTCAGTTGAGGACATAAGTTATGTATATAAGTAAAATGTAGTTTTCTTGGTGCTCTGAGATTTGTATACAAAAAAATATTGATATAGTCCACTGTCCCACCACATTTCTATCCCTAGTACTATAAAAGTAATCCTAGAATAATGGTGGGTGAGTGTATATTTATAGTCTGAAACCATTGGGATCAAATTACCATTTATGGAAGTTACTTTGGATCCCCTCTTAAGGGGAAGAGATTGTCCTCTTTTATCAGACACAGTACTCTTTTGAATTCCAGTTGCAGAGGAACCCAAGAAGAACAGTGATGCTGTGCTTTTATCCTGTCTGTATGTTCCATTAGCATCTGGCTAGCTCATGTAAATGAAGTGCCAAATTGAATAGACTTTTGGTGTGGCTCTTCAGCACTAAGCAGTTGGTTTGCTGTAATGTAGTATTTGTCATGTATTTTCTGTTTCATATTTTATAACATACTAGGCCCATCAGATCATATGTCTTAAAATACTTTTATTTTATTAAGCACTGAGCAATAGCTATTGTCAATATAGTGTTGCAGTAATGTCTTAAGCAGCCTCTTTCTTTTCCTTTCTTTTTGTAGGGAAATAAACATTAGAAGTAGGTAGCCTGTTACAAAGGCAGATGGGTAAAAACAGAATATTTAAGGCAATTATTTTGATTAAATGGTTCTTTGTTGAAGTAGTGATGACCAATAAAAATGAAGTATATTTATGGACTAAATATACCTGTTCAATGGTGAGTTGTTTATATCTGTTTGGCAGATATACTGGAAATAAACGTTTAGGTGATACACAAGGAATAAACAAATAGTAATAGATTAATTATGAATAAAGGGTGCTTTCAATCAAGATTGTGTATTTTCCTGTTTCATATAATTTTGTTTAACAAAGATTAGTGCATGCTTGAAGTCTAAGCTTATAGAAAACTTAATGGGCTTATATACAAAAAATATGGAGCTTCATCATCCTAGAAAACATTGAATAATATAGAGAAGAATCTTTGTATTTTTCTGTTTATACTTTTTGCTGTGTTTCTTCTTCTCATAGAGATGGTTTTAGTCTTCCCTCCAAATGCAGTTGTGTGTTTACAATTGTTTATCATAGCGGGTGAGGTGGATCACTGCTGAAATTTATTTGAAGAAAAGTGTATTGTTCACTTTGAGATTGTGTATGTGTGTGTGTGTATGTGTGTGTGATGTAGCAGTACAGGTTCATACACCCCCCCCCCCGCTCGTATATTACTAGCTCTTTGATTGAAGCATTGACACTAAATGGATTGTTAAAGGTTCAACTGTGAATTGGGAATCAAAATAAAATGTGCTATCAATACAAGCAACAATTAATAAGCAATAACAACCTCCTTTCATTATACCAACAAATTACTTGCTGTTTAGATCATTATCTTAAGCACACAGGTTGAATCAAAAGATAATGCAGCTAACTTACAATGTAGCCACTTCAAAGGAAATAGCTATTTATGTTTTTCTTTTTCTAATCTGTACTTCGTGAATTCATTAATAAATAATCTTTTAGATAACAGCAAAATAAAAACAATACATTTTGCCAGTTCATGTAGCGCTCCTGACCATTCATAAATTCAGAACTGTTGGAAATTATAATAAATATGCAACTGTTACCAAGTGTGCTTCTCTGCCGTTGTATCACACAAGCTTCTCTGCTGTAGTATCGCACAAGCACAAGTTGTTACTAATGCCAGTAATGAAATTCTGTATTCCATAACATCTCACAATCATGGGATGTGGACCACAATTTCCCATTTATCTATTAAATCTTACCTGAGGCTATTGTTTTTAGCTCCTGCATATTTAATAGCTAAAATTCTGCTTAAATATTTGCAGAAATCATCTAGAAGTTATTTTAATGCTTACCAGTCCAGCCTAATTATATATTGGTTTGCAATATTTGAAGATGACTCTAATCAGTTAGATATCTGTTCAGTAATTAATAGAGATGTTATATAGCCATGGCTAAGGAAGTATCTGATTATGTTTTGTAATTATATTGTTATATTTCTCTCTAAATATTCCAAAATGCTTAGGGGGAAATATTAATTTTCAGAGTTGAAGCTAAGATGATTTAAGTATATATGACAAATCAAAATAAGAATTTCAATCTTAAGTGAATACTTAAATCCTTAGATTAAATATGCAAATTGATAAAACATGAAAAACTCCATGTCTGTCATATGGGTGAGGAATATATTGGGTAGATGTTACTTGTTAATCAGCTGAATTCAAAACATGCTTTGAATGATATGACATGGATAATCTCTGACTATAATGAGATATATTTCCAAATATCATCCTAAACTATGTTAAAGTTTAGAAATATAGTATGATAACAAAAAGAATGGCCAATGAAGCAACATTTAAAACAAAGATGGCATCCACAAAGCATGGTTAATTATTGTGCTGCTAATTTGCTCCATATGAGGTGTAGGAGCACAAAAAAAATCAGACAAATAGCATCATGTAAACAGCTTATGCTGGGGGTTCCCCAGATATCTCCTCAATGCTGCAGGATTTTTGTAATGAAAAATCCACCATTCAGTTACAATCATCATATAGCATGTAATTTAAAATTATACATGATAATCAGAAATTAATAGCAAACTACTTAAAACTATTTGAGAGGTCAATGCTCTTTATTTAAAAAAACACAACAAATATTATAAACATAAGCTGTGGTTAATCCTTGGCTCATTTTCTTTTGTTCCTCACAAGAGGGGATCAAAAACTTTTGCTCTGAGCTTTAATGAACAAACATTACCTGTTTTTATCAGAACATGTATTAGTAACTAATTGCTTCAAATAGCCAAGCCATAATAAAAATGGTTAACAAAAACTGTGATAGATTATTTAAATTTTTGAAATAATTTTCCCACATCCTTTTAGGACCACCCAGAGATTGTTTACAAGTCCATAGTTCACAATGATTCATACATACCATCCTGCCCATCCATGGTTTAGCATTCTGCCAAACAGGTCCTATGTGTTATATACACATCAAAATATAAGTAATGGTACAAATCATGATATTTCTCTATATCCCTTCTAGAAATGAAAACAAAATAAAACTTCATAAACATGTTTAAACAATGATAAAATTTAATTTAGGTTGATTTAGAATACCATAGTTCTATTATTATTTAAAAAGTGTGCACCTTATGAAAGTGAAGTTGTTACATTTCAATAAAATGATGTTAAATTTGTGAATATTTTGTCAAAATAAAGAATTTTACTGGTTCTCTCTAACATGTCTAATTCTAACTGATTACTTGGAGTTGCATTTATGTATGGTGATTTTCACACCAAGAAAAACATTTTCAATTTGTTCTTGCAACCAATTAGTTTTACTTCTGCTGTAGGTTGTTTTCTACACATTTGTCTGGCTTTGGACAAATGGTGGTAATGCAAATTGCTATGTTTTTTTTACCAAGTATCTTTGATAACGTCTTATCAAAACTAGACTTGAGAGGTCCCTGGTGCTCTCTGAACTTGGTTCTTTTCTTGCAGACATTTCATGATGATTACGTTACCTAGTTTGGGTAATGAAAAATCTGCAAGAAAACAGCCAAACTCGGAAAGCACCAAGGACCATTCATTTTAACCCTGAGCTACAAATATTTTCCTTTAAAACTAGACTTGTAGAATTCTGTTGTGTAAATCAATGATTATTTACTTAGTGATATCTTTGTTTCTTCCATAATTCAGTAATAATTAAATGAAGCCAGCTTTTAAAATCCAAGATATAAATGTTGGCTATAAAGCATACATTTTGCTGAAGCAAATGGACATCAGTTAGGGCAAGACATCAGTTACAAGAATAATGAAATAGATGGAAGACTGCAGGAGATAGGAACTATGTGGAAAGTGAAAATCCTGCCATAGAAATAGTTGATTTCCTAAGAAAAAAGATTTTCTCCTAAGGAATTGCAAATAAGGTAAGATAAGCAGAAAGGAAGTGGTATGAATATACATCGTTATGGCTTACTTACAGTTTTCTGGCTAGGCAACAACTGGCCATAATTGCACAATTTATTAAGCAATGAAACAAACCATAATGACTAAGTTCTCATAGCATCTTAAGCCAAACCATATTACAACACCATATTATGTCTTAGCATGATGACCCAGCATATCTAGAAAGTGATATCTCCAGCAGTTAAGAAATAGTGTGTGAATAAACTACTTCCTTTTGTTGACAAAAGTAGACCAAAGATTTGTAACAACCCGCTCATAAAAATTAAGGAATAAAATAAAGTTTACCATATAGTATATGCCATATGTACAATTCAGTGAGAATAAAAGTATGCTATTTGACCCAGTAGATTGAAGCATTTCTTTATGAACGTAACTTAAATCTGAGTTGAATTTGAAAACATCTGCACGTGTTTTATAAAAGTTAAATACTTGCAAGCTAATTTGAAAGGGTAGCTATTTAAAAAAGAGGAAAGAAAGCAGAATCATTTAGAAACAGCTGAAAATCTGTGAGTGTGTGTATGGGTGTGTGTGGGTGTGTATGCTCAGGTATATGTGCTGACATATGTGCTTTAGGAACCTTGTCTTCATCTTACTGAAGGACTTCCTAATGACTCAGTAAGTGTTTCCATTGACTATATATAATGGCTTTTGTATTCATTGTAGTCAATGGAAGTCCTGTGACTGATTTGTACATAGACTGTAGGAATCATGCATAATTTAGCAACATGTATTTGAACATAACTAATTGAACCAATTTTGAACATAATCCTTTGGGCAATCTCAGTTCAACCCAAATTTTATTTTTAATCAAAATATAGACAATATTAGCTGCATTAAGACATTATGATTTGTACTTGTAATATGATTTGTACTTACTATAGCCTAAGAATCTATACCATGATTTGCTTGATCATCTAACTTGTCATCTGACTGTTTCATATTGTGACTTAACGGAAATCCTGCTTCTTTGGTGCAAATCCTACAGTTATATTTTCCAAACTCTGACATAAATTTAAATTCTAATTAAATATCATTAAATATGCTTTGATGTGATAGTTAATAGAAATCAAGTTGCTGCTTCAAAATAGTATAATTAAATTACTAAGCTTAGTATTTGATTCTAGAACCAAATGTAAACTGGCAATGAGGAATATTGAACATGTGATAATCATAGCAATTTTAATTCTTTTGGTGTGTGCAAATTACATTTTACTTCGGATGTGATCTGACAAATTCTGTGTTCTCTCTAAATATTATTATTTAGTAGCCTGGAATTTCATGTTGAAAGAAGCTTCATTGAATAGCTAAAGTCACTATGTATGATTTTTGATTTTTTTAAACTTAAATAGAATTTAGACAAAAATGGATATCAAGAATCCAGTTCAGTCTATCTTAAGTGCCAACAATAAAGTAGAAAAAGAAATAGACTGTTATGCCAATATTGTAAGTGACTTAATTCAAGTTGGATCAAGGTAAAAACTAATACTTTTGTGTAAAAGATTGGAAAACATGCATTTTTGGTATCTTGAAATAATTTAATTATTAATTAAATAATTTAATGAACATACACCTCATTTTTTCCAGTTCATTTTGAAGATCCTGTGTTTATATCTCTATGAACATGTTGTAATTGTTACTATTTGAATAATAGCTAGCAGGCTTTTTGTTTGGGTTGGGGAGGAATCCTAAACCATATTTATGGTTTACAAAACTGTTTTGTAAATTCTATTGAAATCATTTGATTTGACTTTCAGGTAAATCTGTTCTATTTTCCTTTATAATGCAGAAAATGATTATTGGACAAATATTAAATATTTAGCAACTGGCACTACTGGAAAATCCAGTAATTTGAAGTTCTATCTATTCTGTGCATGCGGTAAAAGTAAATTGGATTCCTTACACCTAATCTCTTCTTCTGTACCCCCCTCCCAGTTTTTCTTTGTACTGTAATGCATTGGTCTTATAATGAGAGAGTGTATGAATAACACAATAGAAGGAATAACCTAATCTTTTGAGTATTCACAGGCCTGCCATGTCAAAAAGGTGTCCCTATTACAAAATAGTAGTATATTGATTTATAAGGAGGTGTGTTACTATCTTAAAAAAAACTATATAGTTTGGAAAAAGCTGTGGTTATATAGTTCTTCATTTGGTCTCAGTCTCATTTTGTATTTCAAGTATTACAAATTTGCATTCTGATACTAGCAGTTCTTTCTCTTGACAGTTTTCTTACATGCGTGTGTACCTTATATTAACGTATTGTAGGCTGCAGTGTCTTTACATACGCATATTGTTAATTTGAAATAGTTAATTGTATTTATATGAGTTAGATTTATCTATAATCGAGGATTGGTCATAAACCATACTTGCTCAAGGAAGAAATCTCATAGATGTCTTTTCGCCAAATATTGAAATATTCCATTTTTCCATGAAATGTCATTTTGGTTTGTGTGAGAACATATATGTTCATTGTATCTCTGAATTTCATTTCTTAGCTGTCTGGGACATTGTTAATGGGTCTGGTGATTATGATTCAGTTATGGGTTTTCAGCTTTCATCAAGGAATAATGATTCTATCTTAGCAAATGTTCTATGTGTTTTTATTACTACATTGATATCCTACTTCTCTTAATGGAAGTTAAGAACAATACTCTTTTATCTCTTATATTCTTACAATATCTCCCATCACAGAGAGAGTGTATGTATGATTGCTTTGAAAGAAGTTGATCCATATAGGGTGATATTCATAGAGTACTCTATTGCAGGGATCCCCAACCACTGGACCACAGACCAAGGGCAAGTCTGTTGACTGTTAGGAACTGGGCTGCACAGCTGGAGATGAGTGGCAGGCAAGTGAGGGAAGCTGCATCTTGGTTGAAATCCAGCAGGTTCTGACAGGTTCTGGAGAATCGGTAGCAGAAATTTTGAGTAGTTTGGAGAATCGGCAAATACCACCTCTGACTGGCCCCAGAGCTGGTGGGAAAGGAGATTTTGCAATATCCTTCCCCCTGGTGTGGGGTAGGAATGGAGATTTTGCAGTATCCTTCCTCTGCCACACCCACCAAGATACACCACACCACGCCACGCCACGCCCACCAAGCCATGCCCACAGAACCGGTAGTAAAAAAATTTGGATTTCACCACTGCTGGATCTGTATTTGCAGTCACTCCTGTTGTGGTCTGCTGGCGGCCTGTGGAGTTGGCAGCAGAGTCGGACAGTGAGGAGGCTGGGGAGGAACATGGGCCAGTCCTGGAGTCTGGGGAAGGCTCGGACAAGGGTTCTGCGTCGGAGGCAGAGAAAAGGTCATCTGGGAGGTACGTGCTGCCTCTGGAGCCTCCAGAGTCAGACCTCAGTGAGGCAGAGGAACAGGAGGAGCCTGTTTCCAGTGCGCTCATGCACAGAGCTGCCAGAAGGCAAGAACAGTTAAAACAAAAGGGATGACTCAGGAGTAGGGTTTGGAGATGATTGGCCCTCCCATAAAAGGGGAGCAATGTCATGTGGGCCTTTGCAGGAAGCAACATTGTTAATTCTGTTCAGTTTAAAGTTTGAAGCTCTGTTTGATTCTGGACTCCATGTGGCTTTGGCAATTAGGTTTTTGGCAGCGTGTCAAGGGAGATAAAGGTAGGTGATTATCAGCCTTGTCCTAAAGGACTCTTTACAACTATTTGAGACTCATCAGTGAATGAACAGAATTCACAGCTGTTGAAATAAAAGAGGTTTTGGGGACTATTCATGTGTTTTATTGACTCAGGAAGCCTAGGTCAGAACATCTCCCCAGCACTAGCATCAACACATCAGCTCCAGCTCAGATGACCAGGCATTAGATTTTCATAGGTGCAAATTCTACTGTAAACTGTGCATGCGCGGGATCTAGGTTGCGCGCTCCTCCTCCCTCCCCGGTCAGTGGAAAAATTGTCTTCCATGAAACTAGTCCCTAGTGCCAAAAAGGTTGGGGGCTGCTGCTCTACTGGACAAAGCCAAGTTCAAAACAGCCCCAACCTCATTGAAATTCAATGATTGACTTTGAGCAAGTTCTCTCCTAGTGTTACCTATCACACAGGATAGTTGTACGGTTAAAAAAATTACAGAAGAGAATGTTTATGTGTGTATATATTTTTTATTTTAAAAGAAAAATTAGGAAATACTTACCTATTTTTTATTTTCCCCCCATAATGTAACATCAAGAAAGCTTCAGTGGGGAAAAAAGGGGGAAAAAACCCTGTCTGAATTTTTCCAGTTTTCCCTCCAAGGCATTCATGTTTCTACTTATATCTTCAATTTTCCTTCTTTCCATCCACACAGAGAGAGATACATACATGCATAGCTCTGTGAGGAAAAGCGGGATATAAATTGCATCAATAAATGTGATATGCTTCGCTATTTTACAGAACTATTTTTTAAATAGAAAAACCTAACCCAAACTAGTTTTTAACCTGTAATAGATGGCTGCTTTTATTTCTGCAAATAAGATGGAAAATCTACAATTGAAGATACAAGACTATAAGTAGAAACATGGATGCCTTGGAGGGAAAGCTGGAAAAATTCAGAGAAAGGGGTTTTCCTCCCCCACCACCGCAGCTTTCTTGATCTTATGTTATGAGGAGAAAATGAAAAATTGATATAAGTATTTCCTAAATTTTCTTAAAAAAATTTTTTTTGTTAACATCTTACTTACTTCGAATTGGATATATATCAACTCAGGGGTACATTAACATGTCTAATGCTAGGCTTTGTTCACTAAATGGAAATTTGTAATTCCCAAGAATCCATGCAAATGATAAAAATAAAAGATCAGAAGAAATAGTGCTGCTGTGGGAGCGTTCCAGTTTGAGAAAAAGAGACTGATTAGCTAGTGTTTAATGTGGTTAAATGTCTGTTTTTAGCTTTGACTTCCTCCTTTTTTCCCTGTAACGCAATGCTTTTTGTATCTGCTTTAGTACAGAAGACAACATTCCATAATACACAATTCATTGTTTCTTGCAATGATGCATGTTTTATCTATTTCTAGCATTAGTGTCCTTGCTTTTCCTAAATAGACACACAAAAATTTGTTATATTTGTCAGAGCTTGCAGGTCCATTTGAGAGAATTATTAAAACAATTAATAAATTCTTAAGTGAGTTTAATCAATGAATGCTTATCTTTTAAAAAAAACTATTCTTTTCAATGTTACTCTTAGTATACTTTTATGAGCAAGTTAGGCTAAACACAAATGAGGGTGACGATCTCTGTTATATTTTTTTCAAGGTTTCAATTTTTCTGGAAAAAACTAATTTTAAAAAATTAAAATAGAGGTAATAGTTGTAACTTTTGTTACTGGGTGCATTTTGAAGTTGCAGTTTTACAGCAATTATGTTCTAAACGTAATGCAACAACAATTATTTTTGTTTATTATATCTGAAATATTCACAATTACCTTTTTAGATATTGTAAGAACAATAAAAGGAAGCCTCAAATTATTATTTGAGATTTCCTTTACAGTTTACTAATCCTCTAATTCTGTCATTGATGTAAAAAAAGAGAGAGGAAATATTGTTAGAAAATGTTATTTAAAATGGGTATAAGTTCCCTCTATGGTTTAAGTAAATGTAAGTTAATTAAAACATTAATTTAAAACATTTTAAAACAGTTGCTTCATTTGCCTCTTGTTTTCTTTTGTTAAAACTGATTCTTAATGGAATTTATACACTAATTAGTAGTCACAGAAATTCAAATTGAAAATATGATGAAGATCCAAAGATTACATGGTCCCCTGACCCCACAAAATATTCTATTATTATTCTATTAATAATAGAAAAAATATATTTTCTATATATGATTTAAAACATTGAATGTTTATTGTTAGTATTGTATCCATAGTCATCCCCTAATCTGAGATAGATACAATACTAACAATAAAAATCAGGAAGAACAGTGTTATGTTCTGACAAGATGGTCATTCTGCTGAAGGATTAAAAATATTGTTCAGGATTACCAACTGCTTCCTATATAGCAGTTACAGTATTATTTGTCAGATTAATCCTGCTTTTTCAAACTTTGTT
>JANHZT010005948.1:48558-61588 GCA_032468215.1 Stegonotus admiraltiensis | reverse complement strand
AACGGCCTTCCCCACCCCACTAGAGGCCCTCCGGAGGCCAGAAACAGTGTGTTTCCTGACTTCTGGTGGGCCCAGAAGGCCCAAAGATCAGCTGGCCGGCGCATGCATGTATGCCGAAGCTGAGCTCATGTGCCCACCGATGTGGCTCCACGTGCCACCTGTGGCACCCATGCCATAGGTTCGCCATCACGGATCTAAACTATTAATGGTTAATGCAAATTGATGGTAGACATATCCATAGCGTCCAAAACAATCCAGATAAGACACCTCCCAAAAAATCCTCCACCCAGAAGTTGAATTTATTTTATTTTCAGCAATTTATATAACAGCATCATTATGCAAATTAGGCAAGTTAAGTGATTTGTGTCAATTTCTTTAATTTTGTGGTAATGACAAATTGTATCATTTGATATTGTTGTTGCATAAATGACAAAAATTGCTGAGATGATGTAGGTGCTTTAATGCATATTTGGAGAGAACAAATCCCTGTCTCTTGAATCAAGAGTTTCAATATGTATCTTACGCATAAAGTGAAATATATATCACTTTGGTATAATTTATGTAATTAAAATTGCCATATCAGAATATATAGTATATCTTAACAGGCTAACAGATTTGAATTATTAAGCATGGGCGAATTAATACTTTGATGCTTGTACTGGTCAGGATTTTTTTTTACATTCAAGCTGTATCCTCAAACATAAGAAAATTCTTGATATGCTGACATAGCAATAGAAAGCTAGTGATTAAATTTAATTCCTTCAAGTTGATTCTTACATCTGGTATCTTAATACAGGGGTCCCCCGTATGGGCCGTGGCCTATTCGGAACCAGGCCATGTGACTGGCACGTGCATGCACGTCGCTCAACTTGCACAAGCGGTAGGCCAGCACACATGTTGCAGGTCAACTTGCACAAGTTGAGTTGTGCGCACATGTGTGTGCGCACCAACCCACTACTCATGCAACCTGGTTCCCCTTTCGCCGGGCCACTAAGCTGGAAAAGTTGCGGACTGCTGTCTTAATATGCTGTCAGTAATGTAAAACTCTAGCCACGCCAGATAAGATGTAGTGGTCTTAAAAATATAATATAGGGTGTTCATAATCTGTAGTAAATTAGAAACACTTGAATTTTTCATTTGTGTATTGACCAAAACCTACCTGCTTCTTACCTTTTCATTCCTTTGCCACTTTTATTTTTGCTCAGGGTTAGTTTAAGTGATGGAAGTGACAGTGATAGCAGTTCTGCATCTTCACCTCTACACCACGATCCTCCACCTTTATTAAAAACCAACAATAACCAGGTATTGTGTTTTGGTATGAGCACATACCAAATTTTTACAGTAAACATTTTTATTTTCCCAACTTTGTGAGCCTTCTTTAGTTTTATAAGTGACTAGTGTTAATTTGTCCTGAATCTTTTCAGTTTGTGCAGATCTTACTGAATTTGCTTTGTGCTGTTATAGCCTAAAATATTTTCTGAGGGAAAAAATCCTTCCAAAGATATGTGTAAAGATGCATTTATGTTTTACTTTGAGGTGCATAATATTTATCTCCCCTATAAGTGAATGACGCCCAATTTTATTATCATTTTTGCCACAATTGTTAATCGAATCTCTGCAGTTGTTAAATAAATTGTGCATTTATTAAACAAATCTGGCTTCCCCTATTGACTTTGCTGTCAGAAGCCAGCTGGAAAGGTCACAGATGGTGTTCACATGATCCTGGGACACTGTAACTGTCATAGATACATATTAATTGCCAAGCACCCAAATTTTGATCAATGACTATGGGGATGCTATAGGACAGTGATGGCTAACCTTTTTGCTGTCAGGTGCCAAAAGTGGGGGTCATGCGGGGGGGGTCGCGCATGCATGTGCCCATACTCAATGCGCCCCACCCCCGCACATGCACGCATGACCCCCCTGCGCTACCCCCACTTTTGGCTCGGTGGGCCCGGTAGGTCCGTTTTCCACCCAAGAGGCTTTCTTGGAGCCTGGGGAGAGCAAAAAACGGCCTTCCCTCCCCCACCCAGGAGGCCCTCCGGAGGCCAGAAACAGCCCATTTCCTGACTTCAGGTGGGCCCAGAAAGCCCGAAAATTAGCTGGCCAGTGTGCATATGCGAGCTGGAGCTGAGTAGGGCAACGCTCATGTGCCCACAGATATGGCTTCTCATGCCACCTGTGGCACCTGTGCCATAGGTTCGCCATTACAGCTATAGGAGGTTATAAGTGCAAGTTCTAGTTGTAAGTCACTTTTTTCAGTACTGTTGTAACTTCAAACAGTTGCTAAATGAATTGCTGTAAATCAAGGCCTATCTGTTCTTAGAGTAAACACAATATAAAATCATCTGTGAATCAAATAAGTACAAATCAGTCATACTTCTAATTTAATTGAAAATTAGTTCAAATTATTACTTTTTAAAATAACCAAAAGTCAGCAAATGACACTTTTTCAAGTAATATCATATACTGTATATATATGAATCAATTTAGTCAACAACAATCTGTTGTTATTTCCTGTTAGATTTGTTATCGTCTGACTATTTCAAAAGACTGTATTCTTCACACTTATTAAGTACTATGTTAAAGTTATTGATTTTACTTGAGTAGAAAAATGAATACTTCTAGATCAATGCTCAAGTAGATTAATGCTCATGAAACTCTTCTGGAAATGGTATGTCCCTGCTTGTAGAAGAACTGTGCAAAACAGAGACTTCAACATATGGATATAATTCTAGTATTGTAGAAGTTTAGAAATAAAATTCAAGTGCCATGACCTGGTTTTAAAGCTGCTTTCTAAAAACATGGCACATTTAACTATAAATAAATTGAAGAGTTGATACTAGATTAGACACAGTATATTACTGAATCATTACTGAAAGTTCTTCCACTGGTATTCATTTAGTTCAGTGGTTCTCAACCTGTGGGTCGGGACCCCTTTGGGGGTCGAACGACCCTTTCACAGGGGTCACCTAAGACCATCGGAAAACATATATTTTCAATGGTCTTAGGGATAATTTTATGGTTGGGGGGTCACCACAACATGAGGAACTGTATTAAAGGGTCGCGGCATTAGGAAGGTTGAGACCCACTGATTTAGTTGATAATTCCAAAGTCTTTTTTGATGTTCAGATTTATTTATAATTAGTTTGTTGCTTTAATTTCTGGTTGAAACTGCTCTTAAGGTATATAACATGAGATATAGATACGATATATATAAATTGGCTTTAAATCTACTTACAGAACAAAGGCGTCTGACCACCATAGTTTAAAACAGTTCAGTTTTAAATTTGTAATGTCCTTACATATTTATTCTTTTCATTTTGTAGATTCTGGAAGTAAAGAGTCCTATAAAACAAAGTAAATCTGAAAAACAGATTAAGAATGGTGATTGTGATAAGGTAAATAGAAAAAAATATTTAAATCGTGCTTCTATACATTAGAATCTAAATTTAGCCAGAAAATCTAATTGAAATCAACATCTACATTAAAATGTAAATTTGTACATGCATTTATATGTAAATGACATGTGACTTCGTAAAATATTTCTTTATTATTCCTTTAGCATTTTGTATTACTACATGTACATTGTTTATTATTGTTATGTTGGTGAAATCATATAAAATTGAAAATATTTGAGCAAAACTAGGAGGTTTCACAAACTGGCAAATTTTGTCTTTTTTGGTTTAATCTGTAATTATTTATTTTTAGGCATATCTTGATGAATTAGTTGAGCTTCACAGAAGGTTAATGACTCTAAGAGAAAGACATATACTGCAACAGGTGAGAGTTTCTATGTCTTTTAAACAGTTTTCCAAAACTAAAATTTTATTAAAAGAACAAAGTCTAAATCTAAATTTGATTTTTCAACAGAAAGCAAATCCATCAATCAAAATATTAGCATCTCACAATTTTTATAATCTATTCAGCCCTACAAAAGCATAATTCATACTGGAATGAATTTCTGAATGTTCAAATTATAACCGAATATTCAGAAGATGATAAATGAATTTATATAATTCAGATTTCAATTTAGCTCTGCAATACTGAAATTTGAATTAGTTATTTTCATTTATTTATGGACTTTGTGCATTATTACTTTGGTGTGGTTCAATGACAAAACAATTCTTTTTTCACAGAAATTACTGCTTCACTATGAAAAAATTTAAAATACAGAATTTTCTGTGCTTAACACTGCTTACAATATTGACTTCTATAATAGTAATAATTCCCCAGTATAACACATATTCATTCTCTCTGCCTTTGTCCTACATACACTCACCCAATCAGTGGTGGGTTTCAAATTTTTTTACTACTGGTTCTGTGGGCATGGCTTGGTGGGCGTGGCGTGGCAGGGGAAGGATACTGTAAAATCTCCATTCCCTCCCCACTCTAGGGGAAGGTTACTACAAAATCCCCATTTCCTCCCAATCAGCTGGGAATCTGGAGGCAGAGAATAGATGGGGGCAGGTTCGACACCTAAGCACCATGTGATGGGGTAAGCTCCTGTTACCTGCCTCAACTTCTGTCCACCTAGCAGTTCAAAAGCATGCAAATGGGAGTAGATAAATAGGTACCACTTTGGTGGGAAGGTAACAGTGCTCCGTGATCCTTAGCATATAGTCATACTGGCCACATGACTATAGAAAATGTCTTTGGACAATAGTGGCTCTCTCAGCTACAAAACGGAAACGAGCACTGCCCCTAGAGTCGGACATGATTGGACAGGGGAAACCTTTACTCTTATTTTTATCCGATCTTTATTATTTTTACAAATAACTGAAGGTAGCAAATATATCCAATCACCTTCCTCCTTCTATTTTCCCCACAACAACAACCCTATGAGGTGAATTGGGCGGAGAAATAACATCAGGCCCAAGGTCACCCAGTTGACTAGAATTCCTGGTTTCCTGGTTTCTAGCTTGCTGCCTTAATCACTAGACCAAATTGGCTTTACGTTTAGATTTACCAGACACTTTTTTCCCTATTCTTAAACACTTAAAGAAAATAAAACTCTCTTGGACTTTGCATCCTACATCTTCAGCTGAATTACTTTGAATGTGATTTTAAAGCTGATAATCTGAAATCTTGCCAGCTGTTATCTTATTTTTCCGCCAAATATTTCTTAATAGATTAAGAATATAAAGATCTGATTTCCTTTGGCAGGTGGTCAGAAAAAGCCCTCAGGTTTTCTGGCTATATTCGTGAGCTACACCTCTATTAAATGTGAATATTCATCCCACTCAGTTGTAATACTGGGACTATATTTCCAAGGGGCCCTTATGAAGAGCAGGATTCCAGTGTTCATGCTGCTTTTATTTAGGAGCTTAAAAAGGATAGATAGTAATCAAACCAAAGGGAAGTTTCATTTCTCATCCCTCTAAAGAGTACTGCATTGCTTAAAAATGCATCTGTTAACACTTCCTAACAGCTTTTGAATTCCTTAAATTTATTATCAAGGGAGTTAATGGAAAGCCCTGTTTTGGCAGAATATCACAGGAAGGCATATCAAATATAGATCATTCTTTAAAAAAAAATACTTCTGAAAGTTTTTTCCAGAAATCTTCCTGGGCTGGTTTATTAGCTAAGGTTAAATGAAGCATATTTCAGAATTGCATTCCTAACTCATTACTTCGACACAAGCTGTAGAGTGTTGGAGCCAAAGTTACTATATAAACCAGTGTGGCAGAAATAAATGAATGTCTACTTTAAACGTGGTGCTTCTCAGCAGGTTGACATTTAATTTTTAGTAATGGTGTAATGTTTCACATTGTGGACTGGTTAAACCTTTCATTAGCTCTTGCTGATCTGGAACTACATGGGTGGAAATATATAGACTTAATACTACAGAGTTTCAGGCTATTCAGTTTGGCTATCTCGCCAGAATTGCTTTCTTCTTGCTCACTTAATAGTACAGCTCTTAATATTTCTATGTCTTTCAGTCCAAAATGTTCTAAGGTTTTGCTATTCCTTAAATATCAAAAGCGTATACAGGTAGGACTTACGACCACAATTCAGCCCAAAATTTATGTTGCTAAGTGAGACAGTTGTTAAGTGAATTTTGCCCCATTTTACAACCTTTCTTGATACAGCTGTTAAATGAATCACTGCAGTTGTTAAGTTACTAACACAGTTAAGTGAATTTGGCTTCCCCATTAATTTTACTTGTCAGAAGGTCGCAAAATGTGATCCACATGATCCCAGGACACTGCAACCTTCACAACTTTGACTCAATTTGCCAAGCATCTGAAGTTTGATCATATGACCATGGGAATGCTGCAATGGTTGTGAAAAATGTATCATAAATTACTTTTTCAGTGTTGTTGTAATTTTTGTAAGAACTGTTGTAAGTCGAGGGCTACCTGTACTCTTATTTTATTTATAGCATGGCTGCCTGCTTGGATATGATGATCAGAGAAATATTTGCAAATTTCATACTATAGTTTCACACTGCCTTTCATGTCAGCAAATAGCCGAATCAAGCAGAATCATAACTGAGAATTGCCAATTAAGAGTTGCTGTTCAGTGTGGTACTTCATTTCTCCAATTTGTAGGATACTTGCCTGATCTGTAGCAGTCTACAAATATTTAAAGCATTCTGCCTGATTTAAGAGAGATAAACAACCAAAAAAAAAACTAAGAAAGGTTATAGCAAACATGAGGCTATTGTTGGCATTCATGTATCATGCTCAGGCACATGGACAAAGAAATAAGTGAGTGCTAAATTTTGTCTGAAAATCTTACAGATGAGATGATCAGAAATGTTTAATTTTAACCTTTTCTTTTGTTTTTGAATGACAGATTGTAAATCTTATAGAAGAAACGGGACATTTTCACATCACAAACACTACCTTTGACTTTGACCTTTGCTCACTGGACAAAACCACAGTTAGAAAATTACAGAGTTACCTGGAAACATCTGGAGCATCCTGAGGACATCAGTTGTGGTTGCATTAAAAACTGCTGGTTTTTTTTTTAATCTGAAAAAAAAAATAAAACATTCAGAACGATGCAGCCATGGTTCAGAAACCCCAACAACTCTCTTCAGCTTTATTTTTTTGTTAAAGCCAGTTCATCATCTCTTGATAAAGGAGAAGAAAAATGACAAGCCTCAGCGAATTGCTCTCCTCACCAAGGAAATGCTCTGGAAGAGTTAGCCTGGATAGCCTTGAAAAAAAAAACAATGAATGTGTATGGTATCATGTGTCTCTCTCTGTGGTACTCCAGGCCACAAGATAAATGCATGTTCAACACACTGCCTTATTACATAACTGATCTATTTATTACTGCATATGCATATTCTAATGTCCTTGAGGGAATGACACTACCAGACGCTACAATGTCCTGTGTCTCACGGATGCTCCTTGGATCCAGCACACCACCATCACGGGCCTTCTGACCTTACTCTTGCTTTGATGCCACTTTGTCTTGACCTTTTGCTAGTACGGTGTGAAACCCCCTGCATTGTTTGGTCTCAATTTCTGTGATTCCACAAAATAAGATACTGGTTGTGGGGTAAGGCAGAAAAGTTTCCTATCCATCTTTTTTTTTTTTTTTTAAAATGCTCAGTCTATTGTAGCAGGATTACCCAGGTTATAATTAACATGTTCATTTTGGACTATATGTAACAAAACAAATCAGGATTCTGACCTACTTCCTAGACTATATAGTCAGTAAATTAGTAGAACTTTTCTTAAGGGAAAAAACACAAATGTAATAATATGCTATCCCAATTCAGAATTGCTTTCCCGTCAACATTTCTGCATCTGTTTTAAGGTTATATTAGAAACAAATATAACATTACAAGGAGATGTTTGCCATAAGAGGAATACCAGTTCAGTTTTCACAGTATAGAAAGTCCTTGATTTGGAACTATTTATGGCCAATATGCTGAAAATTATTTCTAAATTTCATTACTTGTTCCATATTTCACATTCAGTTGTAATAGGGCTTTTAACTCAATTAAATAAATTAACTGGTTAATCAGATTAATTTCAATTGCATAATTAATACATACTATGTTTGGATGTGAATAAATGAGTTCTAAACCACTCCCCCACTCCATCCTTTCTTTTTTTAAAAAAAAAAATCTACATTTGTGTATGTATAGGGACCACCTGAGAACTTGTATTCCTTCCATTTTTTTTGAGAGATGATTGGACTTCTTCCAAAATGTTATCTGTCATACCATTTTAAACTTTTTAATGGTAAAATAATGTTTTTCTTTAAAAAAAAGAACAGCCATCTAACAGAAACATCTTTCGTTAATGAAATTATCTACTAAACATTGCTGCCCTAATTTTCAGAAATATTTTTTAATCCTTAACAAAAGTGATTTCATAAAACAGAGTAAAATTCCATTTAAAGAAAGAGGGCAGAAAAAAGGCCTTCTCTTACTGAAGCCATTAAAGTAGGGATTTCAAGTGATACCCAGATAGAAGATGTTGCCTAAGGACTACTTTTGGATCTGAAGGATTTATTAGCCTTTTCAAAATAAGCTGTGCTTGAAAGGCTGTTGTATATCCAATTGCTGCTTAGTTACCAGATTGTCATCTGTTGCTACAGAATCATCCTGCAGAAACATCTAATAGATTTCCTTGTTCTATGCGCACAGTACGTTGCAGTATGAAAAATTAAGTTCGTAGTAAGGTTATTTCTTCATAATCAAATGGGAATTCTTAATGTTGTTTCTTTAAGTCCAAAGAAATTGTTTCTTTTTGTGTATGTGTATGTATGTGTGTGAATGTGGTTTTTTTTTAATTATTTTTAAATTAAAATATTTGACCTATACTACGGAAGTCTATCCTAGGCTTTCAAAAGAACAAGTGTACTTTTCTTCAGTAATGTTATGACTCTTATTGATGATTGGCATGAAACATACTTGAAGTGTTATATTCTTTTTTTAAGTCCAACTGTTAAATGTGCAATTGTTGGGATGGGAGGTTTTTGAAATCTTTTGACATCAGGCGTATGATGTAATCTTGGAGCGTGGCGGGAGATGTTTGAGTGGGTTTTTTACATTTTTGTTAGCATTTTTATATGAAATGTTTTAAAATCTAAAGGCTGTCTTTCAACTTTTTTTAACAGTACACATTCAACACAATTCATTTCAATTGAGCACAAAATGTGTGCTTTGAGGGAGGGGTCAATGTTGACTTTTCTAACTAAATTTTGTGGCAAAAACTCTTGAGAGATTGTTGGAAGGAGCACAGGCCAACATAACTTTGACTATATACTGGACATGTGTTTTTTCTTTGTTTTTAAAAAGGCAAAGTAAGTCCTTTGAGCCACAAAAAATAGTAGCTGATGTACAGAATTTGTGGGGGTGGAGGGGTTAACTATGTAAAGGGAATATTACTGAAATTACAGTAGACTCTTAACTCTGACTTGCATGTAGCTCATCAGTCATCCTTATAAAATGTTAGTTCTCTAGTTTGATGAGAATGAGGATGGAATAAACACATTTCAGCTGCATTTGTGTATTGAAAGTGAAGAGTGTTTTCCACAAAATTCTGGTAGAATAAGAGCTGGTAAGTGGTGTCCTTTTTTAAAAAAAACAATTTACTTTAGTTATTTTGTATGCTGAAACAAAATAAATTCTTTTTCAATTAATTTCAAATAGTCCTATTTTCTGGCAAAGAATTCAGTCTCGGCTGCATGGAAGATTTGATCATTTAGGATTGGCAAAACAATATACAGTAGCACAAGGTCTAACTTTATGATAACTACATTATATTCTTGTAGTGTTTCATCTGAACCAGAACTCAAAATCTGTATTAAAAACCACTATTTTTCCCTTGTTCTTTTTTGACCTTTTCTAATGAAAATAATATATTTTTTCACAAGTTCATAATACGCAATCTTGATTGTCAAGTCAAGCTGTGGAACCAGAGTTGATAGAGTAGGGGTGAATATTGTGTTCATGGCTTAGAGTCTCAAATTTAAATAGCCAGTTTAGTACCCTTCACATGAATTGGGATGGAAATTCCCAAACTTCCACATCTGAAAAGCATCAGTCTGGAGATATCCAAGGCAAAATGTAATATTACATCTATGTAGTATCAAAGCTACCTATATTACCGCTACATTATTACAATAATAATTAGTTATTGGGAGTGGAATTGCAGTAGTGCAGAACTTTGGTAAATATCAAGACATAAGGATTATATATACAAGTCATAAAGGGGTGACACGTCTTTTGAGGTGTAATTACTGCTTATTTACATAGTATACATTACAGCCCTTTGCAAACATCCTTCAGAAGTACAATCATACATTGTAAATCCAAACACCAACTTGTCCTTTGCCAAGTGTTTTAAAGAACGCCTCTTTCAGCATTAGTCTGAGGTAGATAATTAATTCAAATGATTTAACAGCATGGTAAGAAAATGAATGCAACAGAGAAATGTGTCATATTTGAACATCCTTTGCCTGAAATTTCACACTGAAGTTGATTATGTTGTGCTTTTTCTTGTTTTTCAAGAATTCTGTTTAGCCAGTTCAGTTCACTCCTTGTTAAACTGGTCAAAAGCCGAAATAATTTTTTGTGCTCAGCCACAAGAGTTCATTTTCCCCCCTGTCCTGTTCAATGTCCGCATGATACCGTTAAAAGAGCTACCCATTAGATCAGGGGGCAAGTTTTCTGCGTTGATACTCAGTTATATATCTTCACCCTGGGTTTGGTCGGAGATGTAGTGGAAAACGTGACGGAGTCTGGATGGAGAAAAACATACTTGGATTCCCCCCAGAATAAAATAAAATGGCCATGTTGTTTCCTTCATTCCAGCTCCATCAGCCTCAAGTTCTTCTGAAGAACATTCTCTGTTATCACTAGTCTTGCTCAATTGTTAAGTGAATCACTGTAGTTGTTAAGTTAATAACATGGTTGTTAACTGAATCTGGTTTCCTCATTAACCTTGCTTGTCAGAAGGTTGTATAAGGCAGGGCTGGGCAACTGTGGCCCTTTTACAATCTGTGGATTTCAACTGCTGGTATAAGGTATTCACATGACCCCAGGACACTGCAACCATCCTGAATATATGCTGGATGCCAAGTGTCTGAATTTTGATCTCAGGCTCATGAGGGATGCTGCAATGCTCAAAAATGTGAAAAACGATCGTGTCACTTTTTTTTCATGCCATTGTAACTTCGAACAGTCACTAAATGAACTGTTGTAAGTCGAGGACTACCTGTAATGTGTTATCTGTAGGACATCAAGACAACATGTGCCTTCCGGATTGTAAGCCAATTCCCAAGACCCTAGCCGAGATGCCCAATGATGAAGAATGATAGGGATTTGAATGGAATGGGAAAATGGGAGCAATATCTGAGAGCATCTTGTGATAGAAGCCCCGTTAAACTTAGTTCTGAGTAGAGATGTATAGGATTGAATTTGCAAGTTATAAGATGTAAGCAACAGTATGTTTACAAACTAGAAAGGTATTGCATTTGTTTCTCAAATAATTGCAAGAATGGAACAATTCTGATTGGACTTCTGTCTGTGTTCTTAATTTGGCAACAATAGTATGGCTCTTAAATATACCACACTTTCCCTTTCTGTGCTACAAATGACAATTTTCTATTATAGGATGGGAAGAATGTAACTCCATATCCACGTGGTTAAGATGTCAACTGCAGGTTCCCATCCAGATGTGAGAAAGCAAGGGTACATTTCCTTTGACATTATTCCTTTTAAAAAGGATTTCTCGCTGGACGTTTTCGCTCTCCCTCCTCCCCTCTTTTGGAGGGGGAATCATGTATGCGCTATGGGGTGCCCCCCCCCGAAAATTAAAATATTAAAAGAAAGAAAGAAATGAGTTGTGCTAAAAGCCAGGCTCTTCAAGTAATAAGGTTGTGATGCTGATATTGATTTGGGCGCTGAGCAGACATTCCTAACCCATGTGGTTTGTGTATTCCTATCTGGGTGGGTGGTCTGCTCTGAATGGAGAGGGAGGGGTGGCAAGATGGCTTAATTTCTGAGCAGTGGAAAGAAACTATGAGACTTGGCTAGCATCATCCAGCCATCCTTCAGAAAAACAAAGTACCCTTCCCTCTTTGCAATGTGAGGGAATGAGCGTTGACTAAATTCCCCCGAAATAACTATTTTGCACCATATTAAACTTTGTGGCAGGAATCGTGTGCATGACTAAATGTTTGGGGGTCTATATTCAAAAAAATTGGATGGAGACTAGAATATGGCAAGTTTGAGGCATGAGAAGAAAAGCAATTGTCTTAACCAAGGTGACCAATTATTTTTCCCTGTCTGGGAGGCAACTAATCTCCCCTCAAAGCTTTGGTTTTAACTCGTTTGTATGGAAAGGGAGGGAGGGAGGGAGGGAGGGAAGTCTCCCTGTTACACATTAATTCTTCATTAGCATCATTATCAAAAGCTCTATTTGAAAAGAAGCCTATTAAAAGGTGCATAGAGCTGGGTAAATCCTACCCAGGAGGCATCTGCAGAAGATGGAAGTTTAAGTCTCGCCCTAGCATGAGAGCATCCATTTCATGAAGAGATTTAACTTTTTTCTCTCTCTCTTTCTCTCTTCCTCCTTCTAAGCCCACCAATAATTGTAAGCCATAACATAAGAATTCTTGTATAGTGGCCAGGGAAACTAGAACAGGATGATAGAAGTAATATGGAACTTCTTTCTTTATGTGTGGATGGGTGGGGGGAGGGAAGGAGAGAGACATGGATGGAAATATTTGCATTTGTGTTGCTAACTTAACAACTGCAGTGATTCACTTAACAAAAAAGGTTCATAAAAGAGGACAAAACTCATTTAACAAATGTATCAGCAACATAAATTTTGGGCTCAATTCTATTCATAAGTCGAGGATTACCTGTATGTCTTTCCCACCTTCCTCCATTAGAGGATTCAAGACAGTATATCTATAGTTTTTTGGGTTTTTTTAATTAATATTTATATACCGCCCTTCTCCCGAAGGACTCAGGCCGGTGTACAGCCATAATAAAATACCTCAATACAAAAGTTAAAAGTAATTTAAAATCAAATTAAACAATTTTGGCTCC
>JANHZT010005947.1:30823-40912 GCA_032468215.1 Stegonotus admiraltiensis | reverse complement strand
TGAAGGCTATTGCTTAACGCATTGTAAGCCGCCCTGAGTCTCCGGAGAAGGGCGGCATATAAATAAATAAATAAAAACAGATGAAGGAGTTTAAATATGAAAATATACATCCAAGAAGTTTGGCTTGGTGACTTTACATATGTGGTCACTCCAGCCAATGAGTAGAATAAGCAAAATGCCAAAAGGAAACATCCTAGATTAATTCAAGAAAACATTTGCACACAACTGATGAACCAGATGAACCAGAAAGTAGTTGCACACAACTGATGAACCAGAAAGTAGTATCACATTTTGAAGACAGGAATGCACTGCACATATAAAATTAGAACGTTCCTCCGAGGAAGTCAAAAGAGCATACAGTTAAAAGGGGATATGCTGATTATCACAGGTGTGTTGGCAGAGTTGACGCATGCAAAGATTCTCACAGCATGCGGATCTTTGTCACACATCACAGAAAATGTTACTGTCCATCTTCCTGCATAACATAAATTGTGTGTTTAGTCACTGTGCTTAATTTCGTTTTGATTTTTTTTTTGAAAGTACGTTTATATCTGAAGTCAGAAAATGTATATGTATATGCTATAATATATTGATGCTAGGCTGAAATGGAGAAGAATTATCACTATCACACTTATAACTTTTTTTTAAAGCTGCTGAGCAAGAATGTAACTTACTGTCTTAGTGTCATGAAGGTCTGGATGGGGAGAAATAAGCTCAGACTTAATTGAATGTTGTTTGTCCAAAACACAGAACCGTTTTATTGGTTTGAACTGTAACTATGGATGGGCTCATCCTCTCCCTAAAGAACTGATTCATAAACTGAGATCCTTCTGGATTTTCAGCTCTTGTTGCCTTCGAAAATATTTTGGAACCTTTGGTTGGTGCAAAATGCAGTGATTAGGCTGCAGTTTGCTGCTATGTTAGTATTGCACCTATGTTTAATGCAGTGTACTGGTTACTAAAAGACCCCAGGGCATCTTTTCATTATTCAGTATTCTTGTTTTGACCTTTAAAGCCTTACATTTAAAGATTTCAAGTGTACTTAGAGATGGTCTCTTCTAGGTAGAATCTTCCCAGTTTATGCATGTGTCCAGGGAGACCCCCATCCTTATAACCATCCCATTCAGGGAACTTTACTTGGAGGTAGTCATTCATGGTGGTGTTTCTCACGCTTTGAGATCCAAGCTCCCAGGATTTGTCTGGTGGTGTATAGTCTTTTGCAAGTTGCTGAAAACTTTGGTTTCTTTATTTGATCTATAATATTCTACTCTTTACATACTTTTATATTTTATATACACTCCAGTAGACAAAAGTGAACCAGGCAATATTGTAAAATTAATAGTTATTCTTTCATTTCAGGAAATGCAGATGTTTGTTGAGGATCTTAGAGGAGAATTATCCTCTCCATGCTGTACCCTCAAAATAGCTCTGAATGGATGGGCCAGCAAAAAAAAAAATCATAGGAAGTTTGATTCTGGAGTTCCTGACAGTTAGCAACTTTATCATAGGCTGAATTTAGTACCTTAGATCACAGATTTATGGAATTGGAAAGGAGCACTTAGACCATCATCCAGATCTGCTCAGCCTGGGCATCCAAATTAAAATATCTACAGGGTTCAGACTATTGGATTTGAAATGTTTAGATTTTTAAAAGACAAGAAACAATCCTTTTTGCTGTACATGCTGGATTTCCATGCAGCATCTCAAGCACTGTGCTTGTGGATTCATTGCTGAACCTTTTCTTTTTCAGTTATTAGATGCAATATCCAAGAGTCACAGCAGGTGGCAACACATAGCAGTCTTTGGTTGATACTAGAAAAAAGCCAAGATTAGGGTGTAGTTGGGAGGTCATTTGATTAGAAAAGCTCTAGTCTAGGCTATTGGTTAGGTTGGGAAGTCAGAATGTACCGTTAAAGAATGGCAAACCACATTTTTATTGTTTTGAAGCAATCTACACAGACATGCCTGCTTGATCACCAGGAACTGAGTTTGATTCAAGGAAGTTCTTACCTTATTTTCTAGCAGGAATAGCCAACTCTCCAGAAGATAGGCTTAAGATACAGAAGGATCTTGACAAACTTGAATATTGGGTGCTATCTAACAAAACGAAATTCAATGGTGAAAAAAGTAAGGTTCTACATTTAGGCAAGAAAAACCAAATGCACAGGTATAGTATAGGTTGTGTCTCACTCAATAGTAGTAACTGTGAGAGGGATCTTGGAGTCCTAGTGGCAACCATTTTAATATGAGCCAGCAGTGAGCAGCAGCTGCCAAAAAAGCCAACACAGTTCTAGGCTGCATAAACAGAGGGATAGAATCAAGATCACATGAAGTGTTGATACCACTTTATAATGCCTTGGTAAGGCCACACTTGGAATACTCCATCCAGTTTTGGTTGCCACGATGTAAAAAAGAAGTTGAGACTCTATAAAGAGTGCAGAGAAGAGCAACAAAGATGATTAGGGGATTGGAGGCTAAAATATATAAAGAATGGTTGCAGGAACTGGGTATGTTTAGTTTGATGAAAAGAAGGACCAGGGGTGACATAATAGCAGTGTTCCAATATCTCAGGGGCTGCCACAAAGAAGAGGGAGTCAAACTATTCTCCAAGGCACCTGAGGGTAGGACAAGAAGCAATGGGTGGAAACTAATCAAGGATAGAAGCAACTAGAACTAAGGAGAAATTTCCTGACAGTTAGAACAATTAATCAGTGGAACAACTTGCTTCCAGAAGTTGTGAATGTTCCAACACTGGATGTTTTAAAGAAGAGATTGAGTAACCATTTGTATACGGTTTCCTGTCTAAGCAGAGGGTTAGACTTGAAGACCTCCAAGATCCCTTCCAACTCTGTTATTCTATTTGTGATTCTATTTGTGATTTCCAAGCAGTTTTGAAGGGCAATCAGAAGCATCTTTTGAGGGAAGCTAAAAACTACATACCATATATGTGAAGAACAAGTTGCACATGCATGGATCAAAACTCTTTAACCCCTTAGGAAAGGAGAGAGTCATTTATTCATATAGGACTGGAAAGAAAAGAAAGGAATCCATTCTCCTATAATCCACTTTCTTATCGAATGGTAACTATTATCTTTTATATTTATTCTTATTTGGTAAACATGAGCGGGGAACCTTCTCAGTACAATCCTCATGATTTCAACGCATTTAAAATGCAGTTTATAAATCAGTGCTGTAGCTGAAACTCAGTTTCACTTATCCTTGGCATTACAATAAGGCCAGTGTTCATTGTTTTTTCTTTGTTCGTGTTGAATTGATGTGAAATGCTTTGACTATGAATTATTAGGGGAAGTTAAAACAAGTGGGAGGTAGGGAAAGCACTTCTAGATTTTGAACAGAGGCTGCAGATTGTAGAGGGTTTCAGAAATGACCTTGGAGAAACTATGTGAAGCTGAACCCTGGAAAACAAAGGGAATATAAGGAAGAAACTCCAGGTAGCTCAAACTCCATGGAATGTAAGAGGGAGGGAAAGAATAATACAATTACATTCTGTTACAACAGTCATCATCATCTTCTTTTAACAACCCATAATCCCATGCAGGGTGGAGTCTGGGCAACTAAATGGAGCTGAGTGTTTACTGGCCGGATGCCCTTCCTATCACCAATATGGAATTTTGTTCAGCAGATACATTCTCATTGTGCCCAGAGAGAGAAATATCTGCCTCTACCTAGGATCGAACTCACAGCCTTCTGTTTGTGAGGCCAAAGCTCTATCTCTAGGCCATCGCACCACTCCATTCTGTATATCCATAAGTATAGTCAAAGTACATTTTTAAAAACAAGATCTTCATAGATACTCCAAAAAGGTGCTATCGTACTAAAATTTTTAATGTGCCAAAATACAAGGGGCACCTATATTTAAATTTAAATAAAACCAGTGTGAATGTTTTTTCTGGCTCCATCCACTACTTTGAATTTAACCATTTCCAAGTCTTCAAAAAGGCCTACATATCAGAAGTTGTATTCAGCAGGTTCAGACCAGTTCTGGAGAACCAGTAGTGGAAATTTTGTGTAGTTTGGAGAACTGGTAAATATCATCTCCAACTGGCCCCAGAGTGGGGTGGGAATGGAGATTTTGCAGTAACCTTCCCCTGCCACACCCACCAAGCCACGCCCACAGAACTGGTAGTAAAAAAAAATGAATCCAACCACTGCTACATATCCTCATTCAGCTGCAAATTAGTCACTGGAGTTACACTTGTAGTTTGCAGGTAGTCCTCAAGTGACACCATTTATTTAGTGATCATTTGAAGTTACAACAGTATTGAAGAAAGTGACTTATGACTGGTTTTCACACGTACGACTGTTGCACTATCCCCATGGTTACATGTTTAAAATCCTGTTGCCTAGCAACTGGCATGTATTTATGACTGTTATGCGCTGTCCCATCCTCACATGATCGCCCAGCCAGCGCCTGACAAGCAAAATAAATGGGGGAAGCTGGATTCACTTCATGACTATGTGATTCACATAAGATCTGTGGCAAAAAGGTCATAAACTGGAGCAAAACTACCTTGCTTAGCAATGGAAAAATTTGCCTCTGTTGTGATTGTTAAGTCAGAGACTATCAGTACTTGTCTATACATTTTGGGCATTTTGATAAAATTAAAAAAGAGTTTTTGATTTGAACAAGGTAATTGAAATATGAAATATTTTATGTCTCCAATAGTGGAGCATGCTCTGACTGTTTTCTGAAGAAGCAGAAGCCTTGTTAGAAATTCATTTATAACAGCTGTGATGATTTGCATGAATATCCCTCCTAATTCAAAATATAGTGCACTCAGCTAGGCAGCCAGTCTTTTCCCCTTAAAGGTGGGGCTGTGCAATCTTTCTCTAAAGAACAGACAGCAGCCTTGGTTGATTGACTTTTTTTTTTTGCTTTGATTTATATGATATTATATGACTTGAGAATTCTATCCTCACAGAATCCCTTCAATCAGTTTTGATTGCCCGTGATCTGGAGTGCAGCCATAGGCTCATTTCCAAAATAAAAATAATGAATGATTGGCTAGGAGCTTCATCACTAGAGCCAGTTTGGAGCAGTGGTTGTGTTGAACCTGCATTTCCTTGTATTCCCCATACAGTTCTTTCCCAGCATATACATTTATAAATAAAGCAGCGATTCCATAGGAAGAAATCCCTTGTGTCTCCAGCAAAGCTAATTGATCCTGTGAAATTAGTTTCAAGACAGCTGCTGTCTCCAGGAGCAGGAGAGGGTAGCAAAGGGATTATTATTTTATATTTCAAGTGGGCTCAGTCACTGTGATTACAGAATGACAGTCAGAAAGATTCAGAAGGCCGCTGCTTTGCAGGGATCAAAATTTAACCATCTATGACAGATAGTAATCTGGTCTCTGCTTGAACACATCCTGAAGGGATATATCTACCATCTTCCTTGGCAATTGTTTCTACTGTCATATTTCTCTTACTGTTATAAACATTTTAAAAAAAAACACCCAGAATTTGCCTTCCTATAATTTAAAGCTATTGTGCTGTGTCTGTCATCAAAGGTGACAGGAGAGTTTTGGGCCCTTTTTTTGCATGGCATCCTGTTTGTTATTTGAAGTGGCTAAGACGCTGAGCTTGTTGATCAGCAAGGTGGGCCATTCAGCGGTTCGAATCCCTAGCGCCGCGTAATGGAGTGAGTTCCTGTTACTTGCCCCAGCTTCTGCCAACCTAGCAGTTTGAAAGCATATAAAAATGCAAGTAGAAAAATAGGGACCACCTTTGGCGGGAAGCTAACAGCATTCCGTGCACCTTTGGTGTTTAGTCATGCTGGCCACATGACCACGGAGACATCTTTGGACAGCGCTGGCTCTTCAGCTTTGAAATGGAGATGAACACCACCCTCTAGGAGTTGGGAACGACTAGCACGTGCGAGGGGAACCTTTACCTTTACCTTTAAGACACATCCTTAACCTTTTCTTCTCAATGTTAAGCATTCCCAAATATTTCAATCTTTCCTCACAGAACCAGTTTCTCATTCCCAGAATATTGCTCTTGTCTGACCCTATCAGCATTATGAGCATTTCTCGTTCCATATTGTTTTTCAAGTTAATAATTTTGCATTTGTGTCTGTTAAATTTCATGCTGTTATTTTCAACTCATTTTTTCTGAAGTAATTAGCTTGAATTTTATTTCTGTGGTTGGGGATATGAGCTTTTCTTTGTAATTTTATGTTATCTGTAAAATTTATAATTAGTCCCTCCATCTTTTCATCCATGTCATTAAGAAAAATGTTGAAGGACTTAGGACATTGGGGCATCCATTTAATAGCTCCCTCAAATTTAATGAGGAGTTTTTAATGAGCAATCTGAATATATATTTTTGAGCTAATTCTGCATCCAGTTAATTGTTGGGGTACCTAGCCCACTGTTAGCTTACTAATCAGAATTTCACATGATACTTTGTCAAGTGCTAAACTCAAGATATTTACATCTACTGCAGTTTCATAATTGACTAAAAGGTTATTTGATCAAAATGTTATATATCAGTTTGGCTTATTTATAAATCCATGCTCAATTCTAGTGATTACTGCATTGTTTTCAAGGTACTCATAGGTAAGTTACATTATAGTCTGCTTAAAAATATTCCTACTGTAGGTATCCAAGTTAGATTGACTGCTCTATTTCATTGGAACCAACCTTTTCTCTCTCTCTCTCTCTCTCTCTTTTTTTTTTTTTGGAAATTAGCAACGTTTCATGCATATGAAACATTTGCTAATTTCATTTCATGCACCTTACTCTTTCTCCAGGATTGCTCAGAGGTAATATATAAAGATTTGCCTGCACTATTACAAATTCTTTCAATGCTCTAGAATACAATTGTTCTGGCCTTGGGATTTAAACATTTAAAACAAAAACATGTCCTTGAATTACGTTTAGATAAATCTCTAATTCTATCATTTCATCCTACTCTTCACAATTGCTAATACTTCACATACTTCTTTTATTGGACAAATCTGAACTAAAATAACAGTTGCGTATTTATTAGCTCTCCTTTTTATCATCTTTATTGGCCTGGTTGAGTGATTTGTTTTTCTAAATTTTGAATACTTTTCAATAAGCCTTTGTTGTTTACTCTTGGTATTTTTCACTGACCTCTAAATTGTGAGTTTTAGCTTTTCTGACATAATTTCTATAAATTGAAACTATATCTGTGTATTCTTCTGTGGTGAACTGACAGTATTTTTAACCCATTTCAATCTTCAGATATTCTTTAAGCGTTTTGAGCAGATAAGGAGAAAGGCTAGTGCTGCTGAATTGTCAACAGCAATTATGACTGAGAAAGACAGTCATTAGTTATGCCTAAAGCTGTGTTGGAATATTACTGTGGCTAATATGCAGGTTGGTTTGTACCCAGCACACTCCCAATCATTTCCTATATCCAGATAGGATACATCTGGATACAAGATAGCAAGCATACATGTCACTGAGTTCAGCTAACAAAATATAGTTTGATGTTTATTTCCCAGTAAATATCAAAAACAGTTAACTGGCAAAAACAAGACACGACACATGCAAAGGCAGGGAGAGAGTGAGACACATGAATAGTTAAACATTTACATTACCTATAAAGCTGTATCAAAAGGTACAGGTCATTTCAGAACTGCTAGAAACAGTGCTGTGGGTAATGAACATGGACAGGCCCAAAGGAAATAGCCTTTGGTTACTCCTACAGTAAGCCTTTGATGTTCATAATAGCAGCAAAATAGAGATGGCAAGTTGATCCCTCATGTCTTCTGGACCATGGAGGTAACAATTTGGTGGATGGGACAATGTGTGTCACAAGAGCTACATATATCCATGGTTTGGGCCATGTAGTTGTTACTTTACACATATACAAACTTGTAGATTACCTTTTGCTCATGTGTAAAGCTTGCGTTTTAAGAGGCATGTGATCTGCATAATATGTTTACATTTGCTCCTGTTTGCTTGGTTGCAGCTGATCACTGCCTCAACTCACTGGCCCACTTTGGTCATGAAGCTTCACATGGTTTACCTGGGGGCCTTCTTTGGAGGGAATTGCTCTGCTTACACCATGAGCTTCTCTATTCTGTGTGAACAGATGAATCATTGTGTGATTTGTTCACTGTGTGAACAAATGAATCATTAAACAATATTCCCTTTCCCCACCCTCACCAAATTATCATTACTGCAGTTCACAGAGATAAGTTGTTGTCCCACTGAGTGCTAATATTAATCCAAGGTTATACAATAAATTTGTCTGGTTGGTGGAAATATAAACTTCGATTTCTCAGTGTACATCAGATGTTTTAACTGGAATATGCAGTTTAGGAAAAGTAGGTCAAGTAGTAAAATCTCAATTCCTCCCCTTTTAGCAGTGGTGGGATTCAGCCAGTTCTCACCACTTCAGGAGAACCGGTTGTTAACTTTCTGAGCTGTTTGGCAAACGGGTTGTTGGAAGAAATCATTAGGGCAGAGAACCGGTTGTTAAATTACTTGAATCCCACCACTGCCTTTTAGCCCCAGACAGTGGTAAAAAGAATATATATTTAAAGGGATCTTTAGAAGGTATGTGTGGATAAAATATTTCTTCCTTCCAGCCAGACTGAATAACAGTAAGTCCCAGACACTAGAGTTATATGTTTCATAGCAAATATGTCTTTTTAAAAATTGAAAGAGATGCTTTTGTTGCATAATAAATTTTCTACAGTGGTGAGATAGGCCAACACTGAAATAAGTTTCTTTTTTCTTAATTGCAACTCCTGTTAAAGCAAATGTAGGAAGTGAAAACCATTGAAACTGCCAAGCAAAAGACATATTTACCAGAGTAAAAGAAATATATTTTTAACTTCTGCAACATTTCCCCTCATTACCTATACTATATTTATTCTAATGATAATTTCCTGTTACCAATTCCACTGCTCTTTTGTCATTAGACATTACTTGTCAGGCACATCACAAAATGATGTGTTTGATATCATACATTTTAATTTCAGCATAAAAGTAATTTTAAACATCCAAGGTTTGCTAAAAAGTGGGCGGAGGAGAAAGTAAAATTATATTGAAGTAAAATATGTTTTAATAATAGTCTTTATTTTCCCTACAATTAATAGCAACTTATATAAGCACTTAGACTTATATACTGCTTCACAATGCTTTATAGCCCTCTCTCTAAGCGGTTTACAGAGTCAGCACATTGCCCCCAACGATCTGGGTCCTCATTTTACCGACCTCGGAAGGCTGGAAGGCTGAGTCAACCTTGAGCCTGGTGAGAATTGAACTGCTGAACTGCTGGCAGTCGGCAGTCAGCAGTCAGCAGGATTAGCCTACGATATTGCTTTCTAACCACTGCGCCACCATGGTAATTCTAGTTACCTATCATACTTTTAACATTTTTAATATCCGAACATAAATATTTCTTTCAATTTTCAAATACTTCCTCAACAAATCAAAACTAAAAGAGAAAACATTCAACCTTAAAATGCCACAAGAGAAACCGTAAAAGTGGATAGAGTTGGCAGCTATCATCCGTGATGTTTAAGTCACAAACAGATGCACACAATCATAAATACTTGTTCATGAGTTTGGTTATAAAACAGAAGAGCTTCTATTACTATTACTACTACTGTCAATGGATTTAATTCACTCATTGCCCCAATTAGCTCAGAATAATGGAATCTGGTGAAGGGGGCCTAAGGGATCTTTCTAAAAGTAGAATTAAACTTTACTAAATGAAATGTCCTTTATAGTTTAGAACTGACATTTAGAAAATATGTGATTTGCCTGCAGGAAAGTATATGCTACCATGAACCAGCCTTTTTCCTTGAACGTTATGTGAATGATGAGAATTAGAGCAATTTTGAGTAGTTTAAAAAATGATTGTACAGCTTCACTGGAAATCAGTGTTAATAATACAAGGTATTATTCTGATATCTTATATCACCTCCCCTCCTTTTCTTTTTCCTGAGCCACTGTTTCCTTTTTAAACTTCTTGTTTAAATAAGAAAATAGCAACAGAATAAATCATCTGAAGAAAGAAAGAAAGAAAGAAAGAAAGAAAGAAAGAAAGAAAGAAAGAAAGAAAGAAAGAAAGAAGGAAGGAAGG
>JANHZT010005947.1:10915-22107 GCA_032468215.1 Stegonotus admiraltiensis | reverse complement strand
CAGAATTCCTGAGTCAGCCAAGCTGTCTTAGGAATTCTGGGAGTTGAAGTTCATAAGGTGTAAAAGAGCCAAGTTTGCCTACCCCTGATATAGAGCATTGTGGGGGCTAAAGAGGTTGGAAGAAGGAGCTTTTAACAGTTTGGCATCTGGTTTTGACTGGCAATACCTGTCATAGCAGCCATTTTGTAAGCGGCAATTCCTTTCTTGCTCATGGCATTATTTTTGGTGTAAGCAGCTGGTCTCAGATGTGTTCAGTGGGACTGATTATGTTTGAGCAGCATGACTGCAAATTTTGATACTTGCTTATAATTTTTGCTGGCCTCCCTTAATGCTATTACAAAAGGCCAACACTCCCATTTAATTAACAGATTAATAAATCTGGTGGTTGAAATGGAGTATATCTTCACTAAGAATTGGGCTTTACATGCTTTAGATGATATTAAATTGATTCCTGCTCTTATTTTGTAGAAACGATTTTCAATAAATCTTGTAGATGTCCTTCTTTCAATTTTCCTTTATCTACAATAAACCATCCTCTAAATGGTTACAACTATGAAATGGCTCAAAAGCCAAACTGAAATATAGCAAATTCAAATTCCCTGATTGTCTCTTCTTCCTGCTCCCTCTCTCTTTTGACACAATTAGTTTAAACAAAAATGCAAATTGGAAGTTGAAAGCAATCTCTAGCATGATTTAAACTTTCCACATAATAAAACTGTGGTTTGATTGATTATGTGCTATCAAGTCATTGTCAACTCTTAGCAGCTACATATATTTTCTCCATGATGATCTGTCCCAATCTCGTCCTTCAGTCTTCCAACAGTGCACTCATTGCCATTGTAATTGAATCTACCATCTTAACTGGAAAAGAAGTCCTTTTCTTCTCTCTCCTTCCACCTTTACCAGGATTACAGCCTTCTCTAGAGAACTCAATCCCAAAGGTGCTTTTTCAAGAGGCAACTGGACTTTCTGGATGATTGAGGAGTTGGAGCTGTGCTTTCTACAGGATGTTTTCTGCTCTTTGTCCCTTACCTGTTGAGCACAGACTCAGGCAGTTGGGGATGAGGTTGTCCTGTCTGCATCTCAAACTGAAGCGCAGATTGTTCCTATAGTCTGCACTTTTTCTGGAAATTTCATATTCCTTCACTATCTGAAGGGTGTTCATCCCAAAGTATATAGCTAAATGTCTGTAGAGATTCTCAGTCATCCAGATCATGGTTGTCCCAAAGGTGCTTTTTCAAGAGGCAACTGGACTTTCTGGACAGTTTTTTTTCCAGAAAGTCCAGTTGCCTTGTGAAAAAGCACCTTTGGGACAGCCATGACCTGGATGACTGAGAATCTCCATAGATATCTAGAGAACTTGATCTTCAAATAATGGGCCCAAAGTAGGGCAATTTGAACCTGGTCATTTGTGCCTCAAGTGAAAACTCTGGATAGGTTTGTCTGATGAGGATCCATTTGTTTGTTTTCCAAAGTTCAAAACAATTCTGTAACACAGAAGGATATATGGGAGAAATATGCATAGTTTGATTCCAAAAGCAGCAGATGTCCCTTTTATCCCAAATTCTGCCACTAATTGCTGCTGAAGTCTTTGTTTTTGGTTAGCCACCTATGAATATTCAACACCAAAGTTCTGAACAGTGCAATATATCATATCTTCAATCTGGCTACATCTTATTTATTAAGTGTATTTTTCATATGCACTGTTGCAATATTCATAGAATAAAATTACCCTTCTTTTACATTCTGAACTATTAATTTATGGCTATGCTGATGTTCACCAGCAGATCTACCTCGCCCATTTTTTTTTTAAGTTGCCCTTCCTTCTAAAATAAGATGATTTGTTGGCTCCGGACATCATACATTTCTATTGGTGAGAATTTCATTCAGTTTAGTTGTTTTAATTGAATGCTAATTGAAAATTCTGCAGCTCCCAAGATATCTGGAAGGCAGGAGTTGAAGGAAAGCTGACGTCTTGGTTATAGAAGAAAACTGTATCCATCTGGCTACAACCCAAGTAGCTACTTGGCCTAATCTCTGGGCACACAGTGGACATTTGTCTCCCCGTCTCCCAACTTTAACACCTCCTGTAATAACAAGAAATTGCTTCCAAGACTACAGAATTTCTAAAGTAATCTGACATGCTCTGTTGGAAGTCCTGCTGTTTAGGAAAAATAAGCCCAAACCCCTATTGAGTGTATAGAGATAACTGTGTGGTTCTTTAGCACTCTAATCACTACCAAAAATAACATCATTATAATAGCTCTGATTAATTTTGATCATTCAATATGATTTTAATGGCTTAGCATTCTTCTGGGATTCTCTCTTCTATTCCTTAAAACAGGAGTAGAGAATCTTATTTTGGCACTAAAATAGGTTCAGCTTCCGATAAACGTGTCAGTGATTGAATGCCTGAAGTGGGCAGGACTTGCTACATCCTGAAGTTCATGCAGTAGAAGCTCCAAATTCCAGAAAGCTGAGAGCACATTGAGATGCTGTTCTTCTGAGAATTCTTTCTCTTCTTCACTGATGGTTTTGTGGGTGTGGCTTCAGGAAAGGAGCGGCTAATACTTAATGTACTTCAGGGCATGGTGGAATGCAGCTGAGAGTGTTATCACAAGAAAGCCTAACAGTATCAGAACTGCCATCTTCAATATTTAATATTAAATATTGCAATATAGTAATATTCAATAATTCCCCTACTTAATTATTTTAATAGCAATTTTATTAAACATCATGGTTATAATGTTAAGCTAACTATGATTATGAAAAAGCCTAAAAGAATAAGAAAAAAGTACAGAGAAACAATAGGAAAATAGAAACATACTAACAATGAAGTAAAGAAAAAGAAATTCGTCCTTCATCACAAGTATAAACAATTTTAGTACCTTTAACCTTCTCTTAAAATCCAACAAATGATCTTTCTTTCAATATCCCTTCTCCTCTTTATAAAGAAGTCTTTAAAACCTCATCATTCAGTCCTGGCCAACAAAAGTCCATTAAGAATTACCAGATTCTGGTAATTTTTTTTAACCTTAATCAAATAAATCACCTTTATATTCCTTTTACTTTTAACAGTTGTAGTCCTTAATCCTTCCAAATGAAGCCCTAGAACTTGTCTTTGTATCTTCTCACAAAATTCTTCTAAACTTTAATAGCATCTAGTAAACTCAGCATGGGAAAATTATCCAGACCATTTTTGGTTTGTTTGTTATTTGTTTATCACTTTAAATTATTAAAACATCAGCCATATTCATTTGTATGTCCTGTGTAGCATCTTTTTCCATATCATTTGTATACCATGTCATTTTAAAATTCACTTTCATATCAGTCTCACACTTAAAATTAATTTCTGGATCCATGGTTCACAAATATCTTCCAATATAAAAGTATTTTGTTCCATTCTGCAAATAGCTTCTTCTCCTTTAACTCTATTATTTAGTTTCTTCTGGTTCCCTCTAACGTCCAACCTTCAAAGTTCAATCCTGGTTTTTTTTAAAAATTCTTTTAAAACAATAGCATTTTCCCACAGGAATGGTTGTTATACTTAATATCAAAATCTTATTTCAACTTCATCTGGACCATTAGTTCATTTTTAATTTTCTAAAGTATTTTTTTTAATTACCCTATTCCTGTTTGTTAAAACAAATTGACTTTAAATCCTTAAACCTGTATTAAAAAACCTCTGTGCCTAAGGATTGAAGGAAACTCACCAAGTGGTGTAAAATACCCATCTCTTCAAAGATTCCTAGTATCGGAAAAAATTTAACAAGCAATTTTAAAAAGTGTTTAGAAGGTCTGTTGACCAGCAAAGCCATCTTTAGTTTTCCATTTCTTCGCTGGAAGTGCCCCTACTTCTGAGTGTGCCTATTGGAGGCTATAAACTGAAATTAGTATCAAGTTTGAATGCCTATCCACACTTGGATAATAACAGTCTTGAATTGTATGCAGTTGTTCATAGTATTCCGGCACTCCTGTCAGCTGTGTTTCTCAGATAGCTCTGCTCAAAGAGGCAGTGAAAATGTGCAAGACTCTACAGCTTCAGAAGAAAATGAATATTTCAGCTATTTATGGTGTTATCAGAAAGTTATGGAAGCTAGAAATTTCTTGAAGTCTTTATTTCTTCTCAGTTATAACAAGATTTCTTTTCTCCCTTTTACTACAATAGAATCAGGTTTGCATCAAAATTGAAGTGGACAAATCCATTACTTTTATCAATTTTTATCCTTTTGTAAATCCGTAAAGCTCTATTTTTCTTAGTTTTTTCATTTCTGTGACCTATCAAGTCTGATATCTCTAATTGGAAGTGGTTTTTAAAGTTCAAACACTGAAAATGATGCCCCTTTCTCTGGTATATGCCTTTATGCAACGTTAACTAATAAGCTCAGAAACTTTGATAAGTTTCTATAGCAGAATACATTTACTTTTATAATAGATGGATGCTTATGCAAAATGTTTTACATTTTTCTAAAGTAATTGGCAAAAAATAACACAGTTAAGTTCCTTTTTCATATCAGTTTGAAAATGCAAATTTAAATATATTTTCATTCTAATGCAAACCATGCAAGTCTGGTTGTAACCATGCAAGTTTCAGGTGATGCTCTTTACCGTGTGTGGTACATTTAGGAATTCAGTCATTAAAAGAATTTTTATCACCTTGATGATGACAAATACCAGACATCACGCCTTTTTCAAAATATTTGATTTAATTCTTCTGATTGGGATTTTTGAACCATCTTCTTTCTACCTCTGATCAGGAATGTAAAGATCAAGTTCATCATTGCACACAGCTTTAATTTGGATGATGTAACACAGCACAATGCTGAAATGAGGCTTGTTCTGTTCTATACAGAACATCAAATGATGCTGTATTATTTTACAGTTACAAAGGTAGAAGTGAAGGATAATGAGCAAAGCCAGTAGAGTCACGGTGTAGGACACAGCAATGAATGGCTGGCATTTAAATCAAAAAACAAAGGAGGGGGAGGGGGAGGCATAAAGAAACTGAGAGGTAGGAGAGTAATGTACAAAAGCAACTCAATTCATAAGGTGTTTGTAACTGAAGATGGAGAAGGAAGAACTCTAAAAAGTGTTGTGCTACAAAAGCTTTTCCATTGAAACTGAAAATGTGTAGTGCAACATATTGGAAAGCCTTTAAACACAAAGTTAGTTATCCCAGAATATTACCATTTTTATTTATTATCAAAATATAGAATAACATGTAAAACCATATGTAAAACTGGAATACAAAAAAATGATTAAATGAAAAGAATAAAATAAGGAATACAATATCATATTCTGAATCACCCCTACAATTTACCCCAATCAGACCCACATATGTAGATCACAACCGAACTATTTTAGTCAGATAAGGGTGATGTTATATGTGTTCTGACCTCACATGAAATATGTTGTTTTAGTATAAGGGTCCCAATAGTTTTCTCATCTAATGGGTGATCCAAGATACTTGTCTCTCTCTTTCTTATACTTATATCTTAATATATTCAGAATATTATCAAAAGGAACGGATGCAAATAAAGCAGTTTATTTTGGTCTGGTGTTGGAGAAAGTGCTTTCAATTATTTTTTAAACTGATTGATTTGGAGTCTACATTTCTTTACAAATCAGTTCTTCATACTTCTTGAGAGCTATTAGTACTTGCAAACATGCATTTGACACTTACAAACCCAGAACTTCTGTCCACAAAGCATATTACTCATCATATCAGCTAGAATTGTTGGACAGGAAAAAGCACGCTGACAGAATGTAGCCCATAAGCACCTGGTTGATTTGAAAGAGGGAAGTTAAATGTCACAAACCCATTCTGATTATTAAACTGTCTATCTGTGGCTTTCTTTAGATAAACATACTAACTCAATTTGACCATGGTTAATTTGAATGTTTGAGAAAACAGCACTTAAGCCGGGCAGCTGCTTAATGATGCTAATAAATCCTATGAAATGAGGACGCCATCAACTACAGATGGTTCAACAGAGTTTGAGGCTTTGATTTTCTTCTTGTGAAAGTGACATTTGCATGATGGGGAAGTTTTAGTAAGATGAAAAAAAAAGATCTCAGGGTGTAAGCAGGGGTGGGCTGCAGGGGTTTGGGAGAACCTCTAGCTAAGATTCTGTGTAGTTTGGAGAACCCCAAATCCCATTTCTGGCTGACCACATCCACCCCTCCCCTCCCAGGAGTCCCCATGTGGCCCATTTTGGATACAGGTAAGTGCAGGGTGCACATGGAGGCTTGAGGGTGAAAAATGGGCCTTCTGGAAGTTCGGGGAGGCCAGAAACAGGCCCATTTCTGGCCTCCAGAGGGCCTTTGGAGCCTGGGGATGCCATTTTCGCCCTCCTAGAGGCTTGAGGTAAGCCTCCGGAGCCTGGGGAGGGCAAAACTGTCCTCCCCATGCCGTGGTGCAGGAGGCTGACTAGGCCATGCCCACCATGGCCACGTCTACCCAGCAACCAGGCAGAGAAACCCCTTGCTAAAATTTTTGAAGCCAACCCCTGGGTGTAAGTATCACTTCCTATAATAAACTGATTTTTTCTGGTCCTAGGAATACAACCCTGTGCTGCTTTTGAATATTTTTAGCAACCACAAACAAGGTTTTGGAACCTGTCTCTGTCTCAGGACAGACACTTTGTTTTGCCCCAACTGCTTTTCCACATAGGACATTTTTTCTACTCCCTCCAGAAAAGTCCTGTAAATGAATGTAAAAAGATCTTGACTGACATATTCAATTAAGTGGATCAACTTGTGTGCCTAGTCTTAATTTTAAAAAGGTTCATTTGATGTCAGCTTTCCTTTAATTAATTAACAGATTTTTATGACAGGGAAATAGTGTTTTGGTTCACTTATTATAATGCAGAGGAGGGCAAAAGAACAAGTCAGAGGATGTATCTTTGACAGAATAGGATTTAGGAAATGGTTTCAATTAATAGTATCAGGGGAAAAACTTGAATCCAAAAACTGAAGGAGAATAAATTAAAGACTTGCAACCTAGTCCCAAGAAAGCTGAGCATCCTTGTATATTGTTCAGATAAATGAACTTTGCAAAATAGCTTAAAGATTACTATATTTTGTTTATGAAGCTCTAGAAATATGAAATTATAAAGGTTTAGCTACAACTTTCCACCCCATTAGTTTTATCATGGAGTCATAAACATTTCTTTTTCTGATTAATCCATTATTCTGTGACTATCTCCGGCTTCTGCATTATGCTACCACGTAATAACTTGTTTGTGATGTTGTGAGTTCTTCAAATCGTTTTTTGTTTCAAGCAGCACGTTTTGGTGTGGCTAGCATGAACTCAAAATCTCTGTGTGTTATGATTGGTGACACGTTTTTGATTATTTATTATTTAGCATATGGCATATCATACATGGACTAGCAATATATATTAACATTTCATCTAGATTAATAAAACATAATAAAATATAAATGTTAAAATTATCTATGTTCAAATACCAATATCACGCCATCTAACCATTGAAGTGCAACATTGTTTATATTAAAAAAAAAAGACACTAGACTGGTATATATCCTCAGTTTACAACCTGTCACAATGTGTCCTACAGTTTAATTTAGGACCCTGCAGTCACACTGAGGGGAGGATGCTATGCCCCATTTATACAAGGACTCCTGGCAGATGCAGTGTGAGATGTGAATCCTATTTTTGTTTTTGATGAGATTTGTACCAATGGAGCATTTTTATGTATTTTACGTTTGATCAGTTTATTAGGCTTTTATGTTGCCTTATTCCAAAATGATATTTTTGCTGTTAAAATACAAGAAGACAGAAAAACTGTAAAGATACCTAAATCCATTGAATGTTGGAAAAGAATGAAATATGCACATCTTCCATAAACTGGGTACCTCCATCTTACACACCTGTATACATGCAGACAAAGGTATCCAATATGTGACAGAGGGAGATTATAGCAATAGCACTTAGACTTATATACTGTTTCACAGTGGTTTACAGCCCTCTCTCATCAGTTTATAGAGTCAGCTTATTGCCCCCAACAACCTGGGTCCTCATTTTACCAACCCCAAAGGACCAAAGGATGGAAAGCTCAGTCAACCTTGACTTCAGAAATTGACCTGCTGGGAGTCAGCAGATTTAGCCTGCAGTACTGCATTCCAACCACTGCACCACCATGGCTCTATCCTGTTATTTCATCTATATACAGACATTAAAGTTATTTCATCTACTTACAGAGATTAAAGGAATTATGCCACCTGATTCTTTAAATTTGTACGTCTTTGTATCTTCTCCCCCTTTTCCAGCATTCTCATTATTTTATTGCTCTTTCCATCACCAAGTAAAATAAGAAATATAAAATTTTTTGTTGGGGGATGAGTGTCAGGGTTTCAAGTAACAACCCCAATGAAAGAAGACTCTGAGGTTTGAGTTTCCTCAAAGTTCCTTTTTATTGAAGATGTCATATTGGCACATCTGGGAAAACCCGAATCTGAAAGTTTCCAGGTTTTCCCCACCCTAGAGAAAGTTCAAGCCCCTCTCCAGCACCCTCATGTCCATCACATGGTCCAATCATCCACTGTCCAAGCTGGAGACACCTCCCAGTCATCTGACCCCAGGTGCCAGGGCAATGCGTCCTTGACTCTCTGAGAAAGGAATGTTATTTTGACTACATATCACCCATACTCTATGCAATCCCCCCTCCCATTTTCCCATAGAAGAATATGTGGCAGGCCTGAAGGCCCAAATGTAAAAGATGGCTTCCAGGTCTGACAGTGGGGGTTTGTCTCTTTGAGTTAACCTTGACTTCTGGTGACTGCTTGGACAAATCCCTGAAATTTTCTTGGCAAGATTTTTTAGACATGGCTTACCTTTGTCTCCTTTTCACAGCTGAGAGGAAGTGACTGGTCCAAGGTCACCCAGCCGGCTTTGTGTCTAAGACAGGACTGGAACGCATGGTCTACCAGTTTCTATCTTTTTTTTAAACACTACACCAAACTGGATGTAATGGAAAATGTGGATGATCTTGGGAGATGAAGAAAAGAGATGCTGCCTAGGAAACAACCAAACGAGAGTCAGGAGCCATCACTGGCTTAACAATGAAAGAAATTTAGGAAGATTCGACCCTTAAGGATCAAACTGTTAAAAGTGGGAGTGGGAAGTTTGTACTTTTAGACTTGCAAGATACTATTGATGTAGTCTTAAAGCAAGGTATAATTCATTCATCTAGTCATGTTTCCTGTCTGGTTTATCTGGGAGGCCTGACACCAGTTCTCACAAGAAGTGCTATTATTATTATGTAGTGTAGGGTTAAGGTAGTAGCAATGCTCAGCTATCTTTCTCACTGTTTACCACCTGTAACAGACAGGATAAACCTTCATTCTCCACATCTTATAGTATTTTGCTAAACTAGCCTGACTTTGGATAGATAGTTGCCTTTGTTAGCCACATGACAGAATAACAGTTTAGAAACCAGACAGAGAGAAGAAGACATCTGGAGGAATCCATGGCAATGGGAAGAAAGAAGGTGAATGATATATCCTAGATTGGGTGGAGACAACTAACATGCTTTCTATAACTTTTATTGTCATTGTACATTTATACACAATATACCCATACAACGAAATTCACTTAACACCCAAAGACCAGGTCCAACACACATAACAATCCCCAAACACACTCCCACCCACCACCAATTCCCCACCTCTAAACCACCCAAACATCCACACAACAGACCAAGTAATGCTGGCCAAAAGCTCACTGATGGTGGCCCTTTAGTTCATTGTTGAGTGCAATTATAGCTCTGGGATAAAAACTATTGAGAAAACGTGTAGTCCGAGTTTTAATTGTTCTGCTTAAAGCCCATCTAAATTAGCTATGTATGTAGTTTCAAGAGTATAGACTTCTCTTGTGAGGGTTGTTTTCTGTTTGCAGTTGTCCTCTCTTTGAAGGCTACTCAGCTCAAGTCAAGTTGAAATAATGTGAACCAGACATGTCTATAGGGGGATGAAAAAAGTCAATGTTGTATACATTAACATGCAACACACATGAAAAATGGTGAGGCTTCAATTGCATACAATCTTGGCTTTTCTGACCTTTCTTTGTAGACTTTCCATAAGAAACGTGAGAGTTTGAAGTTACCTATTAACAGTTACAGTAGCATTTTAAAAGCACTGTATACTGCACACTTGGTCCCAATACTCACTCCTCCAGAGATCTACTATATTTCCACTTAAATTGTAGTTATTATTACAATTTAAATGGTAAATATGCATCTATGTATTCAAATATAGTAAGAAATGAAAATACAATTTTTAATGCAAACTGATATCCTCTTTATTGGGGTGAGTAATATAGTAACTTATTTGCTGTTTAAGGAGCTGTCCTAATCCTTGAACATACACAAGTAGCAGTGGTTGCATAGGGTTTAATGACGATGAGTAGATCTTGTCTTTTTTCTCTCTCACAGGTTGCTGGTTTAAAAAGTATACATACTTGCGGGGATAAGTCTCAGAGCATGTATCATTGCATGAACAATTAAATATAATCTAATGAAGTGTTTTAGTGAATGTAATTTTATGTTTGCTTGATATAGTTCCATGCTTGTAATTTATTTCCTCTTCTTCCTAAACAAATATTAGTTTTGTTTAAGTGGTCCCTATGCATTTCTACTTAATCAGAGTTTTGCAGCCACAAATCCCTTTGCATGCTTGGAAACACATTATTCTCAATTATGCAAAGAAGGAGGCAATATCAATTGGAATTTCAAAAGGCAGGTATGAACAGGTGCATCCAATAGTTGTGATTGCCCCCAAACCTGCGCCTCCATAACTCTAAACAAATTTATGACCTGATGGAGTTATTTTTCCTTTAATCTTCTGCTCACAAGTGTCATCCCAGAAAATTCTTTTTTTGACAAGCTCATTGGCCATTTAGAGATTCCATTTCCTAAATTTCAATTCAGGTCCCTCAGGAAGTTTCAGATTCTAACAGAGTAATCATAACTTAGAGGAGGAAAGAGAATAAAATATAAAGTCTCCCTGGAGTCAAGTGCAGCTCTGGTGATTACATAAACTATGTCAGTTTCTTGGCAACAATTTTTTTTTTGCTTTGATTTATATGCCGCTCTTCTCCGGAGACTCAGGGCGACTTACAATGCGTTAAGCAATAGCCTTCATACTTCTGTATTATAGTTATACAAAGTCAG
>JANHZT010005946.1:5668-16997 GCA_032468215.1 Stegonotus admiraltiensis | reverse complement strand
TATTCTATTCTATTCTATTCTATTCTATTCTATTCTATTCTATTCTATTCTATTCTATTCTATTCTATTCTTTCAAAGAATCTGTAAAAATCATACTGAAGATTGTTCACTGAGAAGAGGCAAGTGGACAACATCCTAGATACAAAGTGTGAGCTCCCAAACTCACATATCTAATGACTGAATTGTACTCCATCTGATATATTTTTGGGAAATGATGGTGGTTACAGTATGAACACAAAAACAAGAAAAGGCTACTTGAATTGCATAGTAGTTAAGGGAGAACTGGATGCAACCCAGGTCCCATCTATGCTCCATTTGGTATAACTTAATCATGATGCACAGGGTAAAATTGTAAGTTCAGCAAAAGCAATAACTGATCTTAAATGGTGGCAAATTAGACCACTGAAATGTGTGCATTGCACCATTTTTTAAAATGATCCTGTTTGTAAAAGCAACATATCTAGGGGAAGGACTTGAGTTTCACACATGCGTTACTAACTAGGCTCCCAAATCAGAGTAGTTTAGAAGAAATTTCACCAAAACTATAAACTCAGCCTTAGGTCTTTGATTTTAGTGCAACTTGGAGAGACACCTCATGTTCCTTCGGTATTTTAATTTAAAATTAAAACCGGTCATTTAATCTTATGACATTCCTCTAACAGAATAATATAGAAATCACAGCAAGAAATGACAGGAAGAATAAGGGCAGATTAAGTATGATGTTTCTAAGATTCTCCCCACGAGACAACCATATGGTTGCAACTTTCTTACATTAATGGAGCCGGGACTTACTCAAGAAGTGTGATTCCTGAAGACAAAGGACTAGATCAGCAGCTGACTTATCCTTCAATAGTAGTGACAGAACCATCTCACATTAAATTAGCAATCAAGTTCAGGTGACACAGATCAGAGTGCAAAAGCAGACACAACTCTGTTCTGCCATCAAGGATTGTCATTTCTTTCCTCTCCTTAAATACCCAAACTTGTTTCCTGAGATAGGATTAATAGCAAGGCTAGACACGCTGCTAGGCTGCAAGATGGCAGAATTGGAGGACGAGACGCCACACCATTCCTGGAATGTGAAAATTTGGTTTTCAGTCCGTAATTAAATTAATCGTTGTTATTAACTGAAAACCGCAGCGGTGGCCTTCTATGAATGGCGAGAAACATAAACCAACTTAAAAGCATGTTGTAAAAACTTCCATTTGTTGCTGCTTCAGCAGCACCGTAAGGTCACTTGCTGAGGAGATAAACAAGGACAAAACCTCTTTTGGCAAACGTGCATCTTGACCAAGGACGATGAAGCTGAGGACGGGTAACCCAAGAGTAAAAGATACTTGGAATTGCTGCTAGGAGACTTGCAATGAAAGAAAGTGTTGGAAAGAACCATTTCAACCTCTCTTTCTGACTTTCTCCCAATTAAATTTTATAACATTGACTTTATTATGATACACAGACCTTACAAGGCTTTCAGAGACAATGGGTTGTTGTATTTTTTGTTCCTGTCGACAGCAATACATGCAAACAGTTGGCTTAGAACCAGTGACTTCTACAGTAAGAGGAACAACAATGGAGGCGCCAATATTCCTGATCCTCTTATCTCACTGACAAAGATGAAGAACCAGTGAGACAGTTTTAGGATGCTTCATCTGTTGAATTCACCAAGACTGAAACCCTTCCCTCCCCTTCCCCTCCCCTGCCCTCCAATTCACAATTTTAAGTTTGTACATATTTTTACAGGCGTTTGGATTAAAAAAAAACCCAGTCACATCTGGAAGGTACTGATATGAAAATGAAACATATAGAACAAGATTTTTTCCCCTATTTATATAAAGCATTTCATGAGGGAGTGAAAGAAAGGAGACAGAGCTAGTGGTATTAAAATTTTGCGTAATGAATGTGAGAGGTTTGCATTCTCTTAATGAAAAACAATTGCAGTTGTGAGCTGCCGAAACACCCAGATTCAACCTTGTAGAACTTCAAGAACAGGGATTACAGCTGGAATACCTCAAGAGGGGAGAATAGCAAGATGGACTGCCAACTGAAATGTTATTTGGAAATTCTAGGAGTCCCAGCACTTTTGGAGAGATAAAAAAAAATTGGAATGGTTGAGCGAGGTATTCAGGAGCAACGATATTGAGGAGAAGTTAATACAGTTTTTAAATTATAAACTGTTGATACAAGAGCCTATAATCTTTTTTGACAACTGATCTCCCTTGTAATTTTAACAGCGTGCTTTGGGAACTTTCTCAGCATGACAGCTATGGTGGCCACAGTTAATCACAAAACACTGATTTACTACCACTAATTCTGACTTCCTAGGATTTTCTGCATAATAGCTTAGCTTTCTGTTTCCTTTCATCTGGATGGGTAGGCTCACTTCCAGACATTGAGTGGCAGACTCTTAGCATTTTTATTTTCTATGGAATGACTTTGGGATCCATGTCAGACACGGAGGCATTGTTGGGAATATAGATTATGCTTGAAAATGGTTGCTCCTTTATAGAATGCCAATTGTCTTTGGAAGCAGATGTTAGGGATTGCTGAGTGTTCAACAATAATATTTTTTCAGTGATTACTTTCTCTTGAATGATAGAACTATGCACTCTATATTAACCTACTATTCTCAGAAACAGGGGTAGATATTGGTTCATTGCAGTTGTAAAGTTCAAATACTATTCCAACTGGTTTTTCCTAGATAGAAAGAAGTAATGGTGCCATCTTGCCCTGCTTTTGGTAACAAAGTATCTTGGGACAGCCATGAACCTCATCCTACCTGATCAAAGTTAAGTCAATTCATCTACAGAATGACTAATATGCACCCTGTGGTAAATTACCACTATAGTAAGTTACCACTACAGTAAACAATTGGTGATATTCATCAGCATCTCAAAGTAAGGTCTAACTGCACTATGAAATAAGGCCATATAGAATAGGAATCTCACACAGACATCTCAACACTCTCACTAAACTACAGTTCCCAAATGGCTTTGGGAGAAGCAATAAAAAACTAGCATAAATCTGATTAAAATTTTGTAGCGTAGATTCAGCTTTACTATGAGATCCTTAAAATGAACCTGTAGTGTACTACAGTATAGGATGTATACTATACATCCCAAAGATTTCAGGTTCATACTACAATATTAGTTCCTTCACCCCCCACAGTTATGATTAAGATAAAGGAGGGTGGCCATTTTGATTTCATTGTAAAGTATTTCCCCAAAGAAACCAAGGGAGGTCACAGATTCATCATTAAACACATTCAGCCAAACAGCAATATTCTATCAGGTCACCTGAACACTTTGAAATTCTTCAAAAATTACATATATACATCTACATACAAATATGCACATATACAAGTACATCTGTGACTTTCATTTAACTTCATGGTGGCACTTCAATTAAAATATATTCTCATCAGAGTTGCCTTTAGCAGGGTACCAGACTAGGTACAGACCAAAGGTAGCATTTAATAGGAGCAGCTGCTCATATGTTCCTACAGTGTAGGAAACAATTATACAAACAGAAAGCAGAAGGCCTTAAACCTAGAGCTCTTGCTTAGGAAAAATGTGAGAAGGAAAAGGTGAAAGAGGACAGCTCTGTGACTTCTTAAGATCAGAGGCGGCAACTTTCTGTTCTTTACTTTTTAAAGTCTAACAAATCTATTTTAGTTCTTTCTTTTCTTTGTTGAGGTTCATGCTTCATGGTAGCATCATCAATAATACCTTTCCCAAGTTTTACCATCTCTAAGCTAAGTTTTCATACTAGCTGCCTGAAAATCTTAAAAGTTCAATGTATTTCGCAGGTTGAACCCGAGGAGTCATAAGTAAGGACAACCGAATTCATAGGATTGTATTTTCACTGATTTTAGCATTGAGTGTTCAGCTATGTATTGCAGCTCCTGTGAAGTGGAAGTTTTATGCAGGTGTAATGAGATCTCCTACTTCTTAAATATTCAGCATAATCATAGTGTATGTAATTGGTATTGCAAACCATACAAAACATCTCAGAAAATCACTCCACCTAGTTAATGTTTTTAAACCTAGATTTAGTTTTGCTGAATATGTATTATTATTATTATTATTATTTTATCAGTTATTAAATGCCAGGGATAGATTAGTCTACTTCCCTATTGTAAGAGTTTATTTAGAGTAGTGGTGATCATCATTGTAATTTACTAGAGGTGCCAGCCTTCTGGAAAAGAAATAGTGAACTGAAAACAGCTTCACTAAAAGCAACCACAGTAGAATGAAGAATCAGCAAACAGACTGAGTCTTGGTAATTCCTCTTTGGACAAGGAGAGGATATGAGATCACTCATAACTGCTCCAGATAGTTGGTTTTTATAAAAAGACCACAGGACAGTGATCTCTGGTAGGTTTAGAGCTCTGGGAGATGATGGAATGAGCCATCTTACTTATTCAAAAGGACACTGGATTCACATATTTCTTCACATATTTCTTTTTCCAATCACTTTTGCAAATTGCTTTTTAACTGCTTTTCAGCTATTAGGATTGATAGTGCACTGGTGAATTTCCTTCAGTCTTCAGTGCAATAAGTTTTAAATACAAATTTAAAAACTTAAAAAATGTATTTGAATAAACACTAAAAATGTGATTAGAACTTTGATTTTTCAAAGTTACAAATGGAGCACGGGGCCATATATATTGGAAATAAATTTTTAAAATTAATGATAAGAATCCTTGTGGGAAATTGCTTTTGTTTTGAATTCTCTTAAAATATACTTATATATATACAAGATGAGATTTTGAAGGTTGGACACTAGAAGGAAGCAGAAAGAACAGAAGATAACAATTAAGGGAGAAGAATACTTACATTTGACTAAAACAGAATGAAGCAAAAATGTTTTAACATTGGACATCCTGAAGGATAGTTTTGAACAATCAACCCAGAAATTAATTTTAAGAGTGTCTGCTTCTGTAGACAGACTGTGTTTAAAATATATTATGGAACAGTTTTAGGACATTATTTGAAGTGACCAAAGAACAAGATTTTTAAATAAAAGGAAGAAATACAAAGCTGATTTATTTGATCAAGGTTAAAATAGATATATTCTTATCTCTGGTAACCCTTGATGGGTTTGGCTGATCAGGGCTGAAACAATGAATTTTTAAGGATTTGTTTAAGCATAGGAGATGAGATTTGGGAAGAAGGGATCATTTATTGTATTTTAGGAGAAAGTGATAACAATTATTAAAATTGTTTATACTTGCTATGATGAAGGGGAAAGTTATTTTAGTATATATTTCTCTTCTTTTTTTAAAACTATATTCTTGTTTTTCTTTCTCATTTATCTTTCCATATTTTCCATTTTTCCACTATTTTTGATTTTTATTCTCTTTTTAGTTTGCATTAGTTTTTATTTTTGTTTTGTTAATAACATTATTTTTTTAAAAAAATACTGGTGGTGGATTATGCCCCATTAATTGAACCAAAAGAACTTTTGCCACCGTTCCTCTGAATTCTTCATGAAAATGGTTTTCCTCAGAATGAAATTTTGTACAAGGATAGACTTCTTGTGCTGCTGTGCCAAAGATAGCAAGACCACTTTACTGACAGTACCCTGTACTGAGGCGTGTTCTGTCCCAATAATTCATTTGGGCCTGGTGAGTGTCCTGACGTTTTGCTCTGGTGACCTGCAAAACATTGTCATCTGCTCTACAGCACATCAATGGCTGACATCCTGAGGAATCATTATTCCTTATGCCTTAATACGTTTAGTCTGTAAAGTGCCACAAGACTTACATTTCATATTGCAGATGCCACATTAAGATCTTAAAATAGAGTTATTTAAGGAGAAAAACATAAAAATCCTCTCATTTTAATATTTTGTATATTTTTAAAAAGTAGTAAATTGATGAATAAATGGCAAATGTATGAAAAAAGGCACTCAACTGATGGACTTTTTCTGTAAAAATAGGTTTTTTTACAGAATCTGAGTTCCCTGCCATCTCCGGAGAGCCACAGATAATTTAGCTCATTCAACCTGGTTGCAGAATTCCAGTATTTCCCCCCAGACCATTTGACTCTTATTTCAATATTGGTGATTGAACATCCTATGAAATTCAACCAAAAACATTCCTAACCCTATTACCTTGTGTTATACACAGGTAATGCTTCTTAAGGAAGCCAACCTTGGGATGCAACTCTTAAAATAGCAAACTCTTAAAATAGATGAATGGTAATAGGTTGGAGAAGTCTGGCATCAATTGCAGGCACACAGAATGGCATTTATTTATTCCAGTTTTTATATTCCAGTTTTCTGCCAACATTAAAAAGAAGGTGGTGGACCCATATTCCCAACTGATCTCTTATCTAACCACTGAGATTTTCAACATTAAAGTTTTTTTCCCCTGACAATTCCTTTATTCTGCTTTGCTTCTGAAACTGTCTGCAGTGCCAATTACATTTTTTTTTACCTCCTGCAGTTAAAATCAAGGAAACTGGAGTAAGTCACTAGGACTGAGCTTGAGATGCAGGGGACTTGGCCGATCTTGTTACTCAGAATCTAATTTCCCTGAATTTATGGAAAATATAGGCATTGGGCCTGTAGCTTTAGAGAATGGATAGAAGAACTGCTTCCACATCAGAAATATTCTATGCTGTTATTGAATTTTATATTGCTGTGCTCTGAAGCAATTATAATATTCTGTGCATTTTTGTTCATTTTCCATTGCATGATCTAAATCTGCATTGAGGGTTTTCTTCAGCCAAAGGAAAGGATACAAGGACTTCAATTTTGTAGGGATTCCCTCACCCTCCCTATTCCTATGGCATGCTTTGACTCTCAATTAATCCAATTTAATTTCAACAAACCCCATGATATACAAGACCATCTTCCTCCAATTGCTTCAGTAAATAAATGAGATTTGATCCACTAAAGAATAAACCTTATTTACATGGGCTGGCTTGATGCAGGATTAGCATCATTCCACTGCCCCCCTAATTCACTGTCAGTTTTAGGGAGATCTTCTGCAACTAAACCAATTAATTCTGAGTCCATCACTGCTGAAGATAACATTGCAACATCTCCTGGAGAGGAGAGGTGAGGAACAAGCTACTTCCCATTGACTGGAAAGCTTCATCCTATTTTTTCATTCCCTGGGCTCTCTCCTCCATTTTGTTACACCTTACTACCATTCCCTCAACTTCTTCAATATATATTTGCTATTTCTTCCTTGAGCAGTGTTTAAAATCCTCCCCACCTTAACTGCAAAACAAGGATGGTGACAAGACTACCAAGTTTTGCATTCCCCCATTAATGCAGGGTCCTTTCTGGAGGGTCCTTTCATGAAGTTTCTGATTCATGAGACACATGTAGAGTGACATGACTGAAATTCTGGGTCCAGAGGTAGAATCTGACACTGGTGGGAATGCCCTTACAGGCACCCCAAAACTGTGCTTTTGATGTGGAGAGAAATTATGCAGTTCATTCCTTTTTATGGTAGCAGGGCTGGATTAAAGCCAACTGATGCCCTAAGCACAGCCCCAACTATGGTGCCCTTGGCCCCTCCACTGCTTAACTGACACATTAAAGCTCAATGCTGAAAACTAAAGTCAAATGCATCTGTGGAAGAATTAAGGGCATGACAACTGGGAGGAAAAATATGATGTGGTGCCCCCTTCCCTTGGTTCCCTTAAAAGCATGGGCTTCCTTTGCTTAATGGTTAATCCAAGGCTGAGTGGTAGACCCACACTTTATAACCACATGGTTTATCTGCATGTGTAGCTATGATGAAAAGAGACATCAAGAAGATGTTGCTACATGGGTTAAATACTTCAGAATATACTTGGAAAGACTGTTTATATGCTATCTGTGCTTGCTTTCTGTCTTTAAAGGAAAGGATACTTCTGTACTGGTAGTTTTATTTTATGTCACGAGGTACTAAAAATAGAAGTGTGGTTCATTTGTTTTGGCAAATCCATCCTCCAATGTTACGCTACTATTTTCCTCTGAAGTTCATTATCCTATGCAATTAGTTTGTGTGTCTACTCCATTGTCTTGTTTATCCTCTCTATGCCAATCTCCATAAGGACTAATCAGATCACAGGTTTTTTTCTGGATCATCAGTTGTTATTTTCGTTACCTTAACTGTATCCAGATCTTTAGTGCGAATATTTAACAGGAGGAGTCAGGTATAAATAAGTGGGGAAACAGTTAAGAAATAAGGAGGAGAGGAAACAGATGAAAAGTATGTGTGTGTAGGGGCACACTCGGTGGGCAAAGTCAAACTGATGGCCACAAAGGTGTGTTGAAATTCCATCCATTTTTAATGGGTGACACACATACAAACAGACAATTCTTCAATCACAACATTTCAGCTGCCAGTTTGACTTATTTAACCACACCTTACAAATACCCCTGTGGGGGAATTATCAAATCACAATCAAAAGTTTTTTGTTTTTTTTAATGAGGAATGGAATTTCTTTCTCTCCTTTTCAATGCCTTCTGATCTACATGTTTTCTCATGTCTATTTATTTATTGAATTTATTTGCCACCTATCTCGTAGCAAACATCTCTGGGTGGCAAGTAAAAGGCTCAGAAAATCAGGTAGTTTATGATAACTGCACGGACATCTGTTCTTGGTGCACATGGACATAAGAAGGAGCACCATGTATTACAATCCTTATTATTACCATTCCTTCAAAATTCCCCCATCACTGCAATGGCTTTTACCCAAATGATTGTAATTAACAAAACAATGGCATAACAACAATGACAATCTCTGTCCAAACTCCTCCTGCACAGCCAACTTGACGATCAAACAATCAGAAAGCCCACATTCCCTCCCCTTACCACCCACAATGGCTTCTTCTAGCCACCATCAGATGGTTCTTGATGTTCCAAGGCAAGGGGGAGATCAGAGGCAGAACCAAATCCAGGCTATGAAATGTGCAGCCTCCAAACAGGCTTTTCCTCGTCCATGCATAAGTCTTGACACCTTTTGTTGCAATCACAGTGAGGAGAATTTGGTAGAAGATCACATGGAAACACCAGGTTTACTTTTCTTTCTTTCTTTCTTTCTTTCTTTCTTTCTTTCTTTCTTTTCTTTTTCTTTCTTTCGTTCTTTTTTGAAAAAAAAAGGTGGGATGGAAGGGAAGTTATACACTATGCATCACAGCATTTCAGTTAGACTTTCTCTTGCAATTCTGCCAACAGTTCAGCCTTGTCAATTAAGCCTGGCTGTAAGGCAGAGGGAAGTTGAAACAGCATAGTTAAAGCATCCACTCAAGGATCCTCACTTGAAGTTTTGTTCTGTAAGAATCTTGGCTGTTTTTTTTTTAAGTTTAGCAAAGAAAGGGAAACCTGCCTTAATCTTCTGGTTCATTCCTCTTTGATGGAACAGGCAAGGTTTAAAAGAAAAAAAAATCCATATGTGAGCAGAGGGATTCTGAAGATGGCCTTGAGAAGGTTAAATTTTAGAGAGGTAACTAAAGAGGTTCATTTATTTACTGTTTATGTTTCCCCAATACAGTGTTTTATTTATTTTTTTTGTTTTCTTTACTCCTTGTAAAAGTACCTTATACACCAAGATATCCTTTCCCCTTCCCTATCACATCACACCCAACTGGCGGTAGACAGATGCAACAATATGTTCATTTGATGTTTGAAGTGGGATGCTGAAGATATTTTTTTTTAGGAGCTGAATGGAAGAGCAATGTTGCAGAAAAGCTATTCCTTTCTCCAGGAAAAATAACAAGAACAATACAAAGCTGTAGAGAAGATGTAGGAGGCCCATTGGACTCCACTCTACCATGGCACTGGCAACTGTTTGAGATCTATATATAATATATGTTTATGTATATTAATTTATATTTATATATGTATAATATGTATATTTATAGGCTTGTTTGTACTTGTCTTAGCACACTGTCCCATTCTCAGGTCTCGATTTGGGGCAATTGGTCCTGGGGACAGGTTGAACGGAAGGGGCCAAGGTACAGAAGAAGCCAGAGATCAAAGTAAGACCTAGGCCTCCCCATGCACAAAACATGGACCAGCCGTAGCCATGACTGATGTCATCAGGGAGTCCATACAGGTACCGGGGGTATCGGGAGAGCTCAAAGTTGATTCCAGCTACACATGTGCACAGTGAAATTATGCAGAAGGTTCCTGGAAGAGAAGAAGAAAAAAAAAAGACAAAAGACAAAGAGGAGAAAAAAACAGGAAGAATGGGTTAGAATTATCACAATAACTCTTTGCCCACCACCTAAAAAGAAAGTAGTTGGAGAAAGAACAGAGGAATCAGTGATGGATGACTCAGGAATTCTAGAATGCCAGTTAGTTTATTTAAAATATTTTATTCTATCTTCAGTTTCCAAGGCAATTGCATAAACTTACGATATACAACTAATAATTAAAACAGTAAATGTCCAAGATAACGGCCCTTAGGATATGATTTTATAGGTCAATGGGTAGATTGGAAACACCCACACATTCCTACTACAACAGCTACTAACAATCTTTGTTAAAAATGTGGTATTCCAGACAAACATTTAGAACATCTAGTCAAATACAGTAATCATAATTTAGAAGGGGAAAAAATCCCCCACAATCCAGTGGATCTAAACCTTCCTTCATACTCCTTTGGAAGACTTCATATCTGGAGTATATTTAGGTATGCAGGTTTGCATGGGATATAATATCAGTGGCACTTTCCTCTTGAACATTTCATCCTTCTGATAAAGCTCTTCTTTGCCAATGAGAGGCAATACTAAGAATACTCTGATAGCTACTCAAAAACCCATGAGACTATACATTACCCTGGAAACATCAGAAGAGTTGATGTTGGAAGGCTGCGATAGCAAACAATTTTCCACATTATTGTCCACATGCTCATTAGGAGTTGACTGCTGGCTCAAGAGAAACTTTCTGCTATCTTTGCTGAACAGCTGAGTTCCTCAAAACTCATATTTGCTACAATGAATTTTGAGGAGCATCATTTATGTCACACTTATGGATCCATCTAAGAAGCTTAATGAGAACTGTAAAAAGCTAAGCTGGTACCTCACTTTCTTAGCCATTTACAGTAGATCACATTATATTCAGGGCAGAGGTGGGTTTCAGCAGGTTCTGACCAGTTCTAGAGAACTGGTAGCGGAAATTTTGAGTAGTTCGGACTGCCCCGCCCCCATCTATTCTCTGCCTCCCGAGTCCCAGCTGAAGGAAGGAGGAAATGGGGATTTTGCAGTATCCTTCCCCTGGAGTGGGGAGGGAATGGAGAGTTTATAGTATCCTTTCCCTGGAGTGGGATGGGAATGGAGATTTTACAGTATCCTTCCCCTGCCATGCCCACCAAGCCATGCC
>JANHZT010005945.1:39143-54113 GCA_032468215.1 Stegonotus admiraltiensis | reverse complement strand
CTCCCTCCCTCCCTCCTTGTATGCTGCCTAGATGTAGTTCTTGGATCTTCTATTCCCATACCCTCCACAGGGAGTCAGGTGAAGATTATTCTGTACTCCCACAAGACTATGATTGGGTCATTGGTGCTCTCTGAGTTTGGTTGTTTTCTTGCAGACATTTCATTACCAAACTAGATAACATCAGCAGTGCTAGGAGGGAATAGGATTTACACAGTTCAACCTGCCAAGACCATTGTCACCAACAATCTTGTGAAACATCTCTCAAAGGGAGAGGCAATGAAGGAAGTGAGAAACCCCACAAATGTTCAAATGTTCTCCCTTTCCTAGATTTTTCTACCAAATACTTTGTAGCAAATGGGTCACCAGATTTAAATAATAGGCACAGGCACTTTTATTTAGAATACTTTTATAAGGTGGTCCTTAGTAATTAGCCACAAATAAATAAACCATAGCAGGTATTATTTTGTTCCTAGAGGTACAAGTAATTTACATATGAAAGTGTACCTCTTAGAGGTGGAAGCGGAGGAAGGAACTATTTGGAAGGATGTTGTTCATGTCACCTGAATAAGCTAAAGAAACCATGCAATTATAAAGCTTATTCTACAGGAAATGTAGTCGCAAAAAAGATCTAGGGACTATGTTCTGTCAAGGTGCCAGCTATAGTCATCCAAGGTGACACAAACAGTCTGGGAAATGAGGGAACCAACACAGGATCTACTGAGGACCAACCAACTTCTTATTCCCTTTCCACATCTCCTTTATTTAATCATTCATATTTTAAGTAGTTTGAAATGTTTAGCTATACATTGTTCCTTTTTTTTATTTTCAAAATGATTTCACTGCCAAAGACTGTCTTCTAGTGTTTTAAAATAGATTCTAAATAGTACAATCCATATTGCTGTGAACTGCTGTGGGACCAAAATGCTTTTCTTACAGCTAAGTTATATTGTGCAGTCCAAGTTGATGCTGCTAACCCAAACAGTGACAAAAACACAAGATTCTGATTTTACAATAAGAAACGTTGAGTATAACTGAGTTCTGTTGCAAAGAGCTGTTAGCCTGGTGGTAATTTTAAAACTGGAAAGGTAGACTGTAGTTAACTTCCATTGGCTTTTCCGAGTCTGATCTTCTCCAGATGAGCTGGACTTCATTTTTGAAAATCGTCAGCCAGCATCATAACCAAAGATCATGTCACTTGGCGGGTCATGCCGGGTGAACTCCAAGCATCTGGAAAATACCAGGATGTGAAAGGACACTGCTAATATACGTAATATAAATAAATGTAAGGTAAATTAATGCAGTACGCAACACATTTGTTTCTTCTGGTGTGACAGCATGTGTGTGAAAATTGAGGAGAATTGAATAATGCTACTTATGTAAACAGGCTCTGTTCCTTATTTTTAAAGGAGGCAGGTCAATCCTGGAAGAAAGAAAAAAAGGAAACTAAAAATGGAACACTTCTGAGAAATCGAAAGAGCAGCACAATGTAAAGTTCAAGCAAGAGTGCACTTTGTTGGACTCAAGTACACGGAGCCTATCTTTCTGAAAATAAACAGAAAGAAAGAAAAGTACACATTAACTCCTGCAGGATGAGCAAAGAATGCAAGAGCAAACAGACATTAGGAACAACCACAATAGATTACTTGTCTGAATTTGGGTTGTTTCTAGAGGTGAGTGAATTGTTTGGAATCTCCCTTGTTGAGTTTTGCCCAAGGGAGGCTTGTTGCCCACCTCAACAGGGCCAAGACACTTCGTGTGTTATGTTACAGCCCCTTGATGAGGAGATCCAGCTAAGAGTCGTGGTGGTGTAGTGGTTGGGGTGCGGTACTGCAAGCTACTTCTGCTGACTGCTGATTGCCAGCAGTTTGGCAGTTCAAGTCCCACCGTCTCAAGGTTGACTCAGCCTTCCATCCTTCCGAGGTTGGTAAAAATGAGGGCCCAGATTGTTGGGGGAAATATGCTGACTCTGAAAACCACTTAGAGAGGGCTGTAAAGCACTGGGAAATGGTATATAAGTCTAAGTGCTATTGCTATTGCTACTTTGATTTGCAGATCTGCACCACAAACAGTAGTTTGGACCTATGCTCCGGACATATGCACAAGATGCTGCTAACAAGCCAAGTTGCATAACTGTTGAATTAATCCACATTCAAATTTTGCACTGAGCCCAAAACTAACCAAGTGAACTAGGCCACAATGAAAATAAACACCTCAAAAGTTTAAATTAATCTAACTTGGCTGGTAATGCCAGTGCAGCTGCTTGGTTCCATTCACCCAAAAGTCCCCTAATTTTGCCTGATTAAATAGATGGGTAACCACTATCACCCAGACTGAGAAGTAGGTGTGATCAAATCTGGCTCCCTTGGTCTCTGTTTGTGACTCCTGTCTCCCTACTTACCACAGCAGTGTTTTTCAGTCTTGGCAACTTAAGTTAGTCCCTTTTAATAATTTAAACAATACAGCCAAAAGACAAACAGAGGTAGATGCAAGCATTTCGTATTGACTCATCAGTACCTACATTACAATAACACAGTTAAAATCAGCCTCATATATAAGATCTAGCAAGAACATTAATTAAGCCTATAATATATGCAAGAAAGCAACCAATGGCAAGCCTTATGAGGGAGGCGTAGATAGACATAAAGCCGTTTCTGCACACCCAAGAGGGGGCTTCAAACAGTTAATGGCAACTGCCTCAGCAAAACACAAGAAACAAGAGGTCCCGTGGCACAGTAGAACTTTAAACACAGAGTTTTGATCCACCTGACGACCTGTAGATAGTAAGTGTCTCGCAATGGTCGAAGAAGGCATTTTATGGCCATGATTTACTATTGTTGTTGGATTACTCAAGGCTGTTTGGACCCATTTCAGAAGATGCTCCTTTATTCTGAAAGCCAGTTCTGCCAATGTAATTGTCTCTGCAATTACAGACAAATTGGTGAACACAACTTAAGCGTGCTGGCTGGGAACATAATTTCAGGTCCTAGAATTTCCCAGCCAGCACACTTCTAGGCTTCAGGTTCAGGACTTTTTAGGATCTCCTGTCTCTCAGCATGCCCGCTTCCTCTCTTTCCCACCTTATTAAAATACAGGTAGCCCTCAAGTTACGACTACAATTGAGCCCAAAATTTATGTCGCTAAGCAAAACGTTTGTTAAGAGAGCTTTGCACCCTTTTCACAACTTTTCCTGCCCCAGTTGTTAAGTGAATCATTGCATTTATTAAGTTAGTAACACTGTTGTTAAGTTAATCTGGCTTCCCCTTTGACTTTGCTTGTCAGAAGGTAGCAAAAGCTGATCACAGGACACTGCAACCGTCATAAATGTGAACCAGTTGCCAAGCATCTGAATTTGGATCATGTGACTATGGGGGATGCTTCAATGGTCATAAGTGTGAAAAACAATCATAAGTCCATTTTTTCCATGCTGTGTTAACTTTGAACGGTCACTATAAATGAATGAACTATTGTAAGTCGAGGACTACCTCTATTCTTGTCAAGGCCTTTTTATAAGAGGTGGCCAAAAAAGAGAATATTCAAAGCAATGCTGAACACAAAAAAAGATACATATTGTCAAGTTTTCCTCAACTACTTGACTATGAGGGTAAAGGGTAAGGATTTAAGGGAGAAAAATGGAAAGTGCAAATGTTCCCAAAGGTAGGTGCTATGGAGTAACTGAAGGCAGTTATCTCAGGTAGTGCATGCTTGGAGGATAAAGCAAAATATTTGAAGCATCTCACCTGGCTTCTTCTGACAGAGAAAAATATCACCTTCTTCATCCTAGCCAGTAAAACGCCTTAGATCAGCTCTGTTTGAGTGAATTAGTGTTTTGATGATTTGCACAGACAAGAACAACTATTCCATTGTAACTCAATCATGATTTATAGTCTCCTAGACAAAAAGGTAGTATTTACATATTCTTTAGAGGTAATTCGGGGTAAGATATCACTTTTTGTTTATAGGAAGTACGGTAATCCGTTTTTGTCCTTTATGAAGAACATGGCTTAAAGCGGAGCCATTGATTTCAGTATAAAACATTATATATCCATTTGCAAGCTCAGAGTTGTTAATCCATAACTGCTCTGATAACACTGCAAGAGAGCAAAGAGAACTAGCTCTTTCTTGACTGTTCTTTCTTTAAGCCACATTTTCCCCAAAATAAGACATCCCCTGATAATAAGCCCAATCAGGCTTTTGAGTGCATGGCAATAAGGCCAAGCACTTTTTTCAGGGTTCAAAAAAAATATAAGACAGGGTCTTATTTTCGGGGAAACACGGTATAAATACATGAATAAATAAACAATAATAAAACATGAGTGTATACATTTATCAAAGCCTATGGGATACATGTTGGCTTCTTTTATAACTTACCTGGGCAAAACTGAAACAACTTGTATAGCTTGTGAAAATACAGAAACACATAAGAGAGTTATGCTAAGCCTCAGATACCCTTGTCTTCTATTCTTAATTCACTATGTTGGTAGAAAGAGTATAAATCATGCAAGTTAATGTCATGGTTAAATGTCAGTAAACACATTTAAAATGATACATAGATGAAGCAAAAAATGGCACATGTCCCTCTGAACTTTGTTTCAGAAAGAAACCCATATGGCTTTGCCCATCCTCTGGAGGAGCGTTCAAACTACTCCGCTTCTTATAAACAGTTTAAAGTCATAATGATAAACAGGCAGACCTAAAGTTAAACTTGCGTTTGTTACTCTGTTGTTGATTATTTGCGACAATGAAGAAATGTTTACTGATCTTAGTCAACTAAGTTTACATAGAAAGCCCCCACACACGTAACTCATGTGCTCTGACAAATGGCCGGTTTACTCTTAGAATGAGCATGGATTTTTTTCCCCCCAAAACCCACACAGCAGTAGGGATAAAGCTTCTGGGTTAAGCTTAGTAATTTACAACATTACAAAATTGAGATCTTGCCTGTTGTTCCATTTGGTCACCTGTCTTTCCAGAAGGACAAAGTACACAGCCAAAACTTAACGGAGCTTGCTGCGAAGACTATTCCGTGGATAGTAAGTCTCAAAGGTGCTTTTTCAGGAGGCAACTGGACTTCCTTGTTTTTTCTTTGAAGACGTTTTGCTTCTCATCAAAGAAGTTTCTTCAGCTCTGACTGGATAGTGGGGAATGGAAGTATTTATATTCCTTGCAGACAGCTGGTCATTTTGCATCCTTTTAGAGGGTCGTTGAAGCACTTGGAGGTTTATCTGTGTCCCCAGGGTCACCTGAGTAGTGCTCCTGGTTCCTGTAGTTTGCAATTTTTCCTCTGGAAATCCATTCCTCTGGAAATCCATTCCTACCCCCACACCATTCAAAGGGTGTTCATCTCAAATGGTATATAGCTAAAAGTCTGTAGAGATTCTCAGTCAACCAGGTCATGGTTGTCCCTAAGGTGCTTTTTCAGAAGGCAACTGGACTTCCTTGTTTTTTCTTTGAAGATGTTTTGCTTCTCACCCAAGAAGCTTCTTCAGCTCTGACAGGATTCTTGGATGAGAAGCGAAACATCTTCAAAAGACAAAACAAGAAAGTCCAGTTGCCTCCTGAAAAAGCACCTTGGGACAACCATGACCTGGATGACTGAGAATCTCTACAGACTTGGATAGTGAGTTTTGCCTCACTATCCAAGGAATAGTGACATCAAAATGGGCCATCAAAAGGGAATTACCAGATAGTCAAGCTGGTTTTAGAAAGGATTGTGGCCCTGGTGATCATATTGTAAATCTCTGCTGGATCAAGGAAAAATCTCAAGAAAATCGAAAGAACATCTATATCTGCTTTATTGACTACAAGATTTGATTGGATTGATAATGACAAGTTGAGGTGAGCCCTAGAAGACTCAGGGACATCCACAAAGTACATTGCAGAAACTTAATGGAGTTTGCTGTAGAGAACTTGATTCTTATTCTCCTTATTGCTACGTGTATTCATGGAGTATAGATAAAAGGGCAACGGAAGCATGGAGACCATTGTTGATTGTGCTTCAGTCTTGACAGTAGGCTAGATTAACAAAGTATAAGCTAAAGGAAATAAGAGACTTTCCATTTCCTCCCTCTTCAAACACCACTTACATGATTTCAGTTGCTAGAATTTTCCATGCCCTTTGTTTCTGAAAGGTATCCTTTCCTTAATTCACAAACAAACAGAATATCTGTCCTGTCACAGTATCTTCCTTGCCCTTTAGAACCTTTATCACCTCTTTCCAAAATGCCTACTATGGGAGGGCACTCCCATAGGCTACATATTTTCCTTCTGCATCATCCAGATTTCCCTCCTTTTTGTTCTTTAGAAAAAAATAGGCTTAAAAATTACAACTTTGACATAGAACTGGGTGTTTCTTCTTTCTTCTATCTTCAAAAGATTTGAAACGTACTTGATAGGATTAGCAATTAGTTATTAAAATAGTAAGGCTATTCCTTAGGAGAAGTTTCAAAACTATGGCCCTTTATTAGAACCAGCAAAAATGTCACAATATTGTGAGTAAACTTTCAAATTTCCCAGAATTTTCACAGGTCTAGAAACTTTAAAAAAACAACAGCTGGGAAGAGAAAGAAAAAAATAATAATTTAATGTTGAAACTATGAAGACTAAGTATAATATTTAAGTGACTTCACAGTTTCCTCTAAATCACACTGTTGCATTTACGTTTGGCTTAATATATAGCTAGCTTTGGAAACTCGGCCATATGGGTTTAAACCGTAGTGTATAATTTAGAGAATGTGTGAACCTAGACTAATGTTTAAGACAACATGAGAACCAAGTATTACATCTGAATCAAACAATACATATTGCCACAAAATCCATAGAAGAACCTGAATTGTCACAAAAATCTAACAAACCACATTATATCTTAAGGCGACAGGTGAATCAATGAGTAACAAATAAAAGAACCTGTCAAAGAAGGGCCTAAAACAGCATTCTTCAACTTGGTGTTTTCAAGATGTGTCACACTATAACTTCCACCATTCTTAGCCAGCTTGGATAATGGCTGGAGAAAATGGAAAGCAATACATATATATGGAAGATAATGTAGCTTATTTGAACCATTAGCTGTATGACAGGAAAGAAAAGCTCAGTATTAAATGATCAGAAATATCCACTATGACTCAGTAGTCAGCGTTCAGTTCATTTAATAACTGAAAATAGAAATGGAATTACCCTGGTTGATAAAAGTTGTTTATAGCTCCTCATTTCTGTGAAATGTGTGTGTGTGGGTGGGTGGGGGGCTGGGATGCAGAAAAACCGTGTTTTAAGTAATGGCCCATATTTAATAGAATAATTCCTTTAATCAAAAGTGGTCCCCAGGCTGATGGCATTCCAGAAAATTGAGCTTCTGTATGAATTTTTTGGAGGATGATGGGATTGGCACTACCTGTGGATTGGAATTGTTGACTCGTTGTTCATTGTTTCTTAGTTTCTAGTCTTATGAAAGTTCTGGGAAACTTTGAAGTTTACTCACAATATTATGGCATTTTTGCTAGTTTGAATAAAAGACCACGGTTTTGAAACCTCTCCTACAGAACAGTCTAACTATTTTAATAATTAATTGCTAATGCTATCAAACAAGTTTGCAATCTTTTGAAGACAGAAGAAAGAATTGCACATTGTTCTCATGAGGAATGATTGCAGGATTGGGTACGTTTAGTTTAATGAAAAGAAGGCTTAGGGGTGACATGATAGCAGTGTTCCAATATGTCAGGGGCTGCCTGAAGAGGGAGTCAAGCTATTCTCCAAAACACCTGAAGGCAGGACAAGAAGCAATGGATGGAAACTAATCAAGGAGAGAACTAACCTGGAACTAAGGAGAAATTTCCTGACAGATTTAATTGATCAGTGGAACAACCTGCCTCCAGAAGTTGAGTGCTCCAACCATAGAGGTTTTTAAGAAGAGATTGGGCACCCATTTGTTTGAAATGGTATAGAGTTTCCTGCTTGAGTAGGGTTTGGACTAAAAGATTGCTAAGGTCCCTTCCAACTCTGTTATTCTGCTTTACTATTATGATTTTATGAACTGTGTAGTTACGTTGTTTTTTACATTTTTATGTTACCTATTGGGGCTCTACAGTTGATTATGATGGTATGCAAAACTAACTAAATAATTAAATAGTTGCAATGATTTCTCCATCCTAAAATAAATGGACTTCCTGATCACACTTCTAGACAGGTATTCTCCATAAATAGGACATCCTTTTCTTCTCTTTGTTGTTTTGGTCCCATGAGTTACTGTATGTTCTGGTCATTGATAAGTAACCAGGTTAACTAAGAAGTAATGGTTTGTAGCCTATTTCTTTTCCAGATTGCACATGTTTTGAATTTTGAGATGCAAAAAAAAATTGTACACAAGCATATCTGGGGGGAAACTTATAAATGTATTTAAAAAGAAAATTGCTGGCAGACATGCCTACTTCTTAAGGAACAGCATGAACAAATAGGAAGATTTAAGAAATGTTGCATGAGGAAAAAGAAAATTCAATGCTTATTATTTGTACAACTTTTATTACTGTTGCAAACTTATTTACTGTATTTGAGTTAATTATTTTCAGACAATCCTTCAGGACTTTGCAGTAATTTTCATGTGGAATATCAGCAGTTGCATCTTGATTGTCAAGAAGTGAAGATATATTATAAGTTTCACTTCTTTGTCTTTTGCAATTTACGTAAATTGATCTGGGGACATTTGGTACGCAATCAACAATGTACGTAAGCAGCCCTTGCTGCCTGTTGTTTATGTAAATAGTGCCCGTAATGATACAAACTGTGAGTTTTAACTTGATGAGATAAAGTTTCAATATATTAAATATGGCTGTTTCACTCCAAAGACTGAATGCTAAAAATAACATTCACAACTGTGTGTATTCAAAGTGACTAAGACAGTGTCTTCTGATGTTCACGTTGGTGTTCTACGTTTGTTAATTCTTTGCGTATCTGGCCATATGAAGAGTAATAGTTAACTTGGAATAATAGCGTGGACTCCGTTATGTTGGCTTCTGTCTCACCACTTTGCATGAGTAATTCTGAGTCCTCTGCCTTTGAAACCAAAGCAAGAAAAATATACAGCAAGCCTTTTTACTTATATTGCATGCAACAGTATGATAATGACTCACGGAGTAGACATTCTACCCAGGATGTTTTACATTAAACAAAATACGATTGAAGGTACAGTAATCCTCTTCTATTAAATCAGTGGGAGCTTTCCTATTTACTTCACTAAGAGAAGGTTTTCTTTTTCTAATTTTTAGGTCCAGTGAAATTGGAAAACAGAAATCTACCTACTGACCCAGTGGTGACATGTATTTAGACTGTAATCTTTATTGCAGTAATTACTTGAACTCAATGACTATTCATATGTGCAGAGGTAATTATGGCTAGTGTTTTGCAGCTGAATCTTAATTCATTTAGTGTATCTCTATTTTCAGCTTGTGGGCTTTTGTTTCTTAATAGCATAACATTCTCCTAAGTGTACACAAACTTATATAAATGAATAGCGGCATACGTCAGAGAGAAATTATGTGTTGCATCCCCATCTATACAAGGCTAATTCTCTCCTCCATCTGCTTTCACCCAAGTGGCTTTTTCTTCACAAGACCAGATTTGAAACTAAGAGGTGCTATAAAGAAGAATGGAAACTTCTTTTCAAGAATCTTTTTCTATTCACAAAAGGAATGTTAAAATTGCAGATAACGGCTCAGGTGCCATGGCCACATTCCAGTTTATATACCTGACAAAGCTGAATCCTTCTTAAAAATCACAGGTCACAAGACACTTCTTACAGTTCAGGATAACTTATGGCTCTCTCTTCACTAATTAAAACAGATTTATGGGATTATGTTTACTAACTGCCATATGGAAGCTCTTTATTTAGAAGTAAAATAATTCAGATGCAAGAGACAAACTTCTACATGTGTTTGTGCATTGGTGTGCTTTTGTGATATTCTATTATGTACACCCAGAGGCATCTTCCAAAAGTCTTTATTGGATACACTGATGTAGATAGACTCTCATTTTTGGGTCTAGGACAACTCAATGTGGCCAACACACCACGACCAACTTGCCAAGGTCAACTCACTGCAGCCAACTTGCTGCGGGACAACTCACCATGGCCAACTCGCCATAGGGCACAACTCACCACAGGACAAGAGTTACACTAATATTGACGAAATGGTGGAACAGAATCATTAAAGAAGGGATGCCAAAAGAGGGACAAAATGAAATGTGAATGACAAAAATTAAAATGTTTTTAAAATTATTTTAAATACTTAAATTGAATTGTTCAATTGTCCCGCAAGCAAGTTGTCCCACAGTGAGTTGGCCACAGTGAGTTGTCTCGCTGTAAGTTGGCCATGCCAAGTTGACCATGGTGAATTGCTTGTGGTAAGTTGGCCGCACCAAATTGTCCCATTCTGCTTATTTCCCCCCTAAGTGATCTTTCTATAGAACCTTTTAGAACTAATTCCATAGATTTCTAGATGCCATAGATTTTTAAGGAATCAGTTCTAAAAGATGCCATAGAAAGGTCGTTGCCATGTATCCCAAAGCCAATTTTGACTTTCTGTAGCAAATAAATATGCTTTTAGTAAAATGTGTGTGCCTAAACTCAAATAACGTTATACCTTTTTCTTTCTTATTTATTTGCTGTATGTTTAGGAAATATCCATAAGGGACTTGATGGTTTTCTTAGTGTTCAAAGAACATACACAAGTAGCAGAATGTTAATGAGTGTCCAGTGATGACAGGGTAGGGGTTTTTTTTTATCTAACATTTATGTCTAAAGATGTATATATCTTATACTAATGTGGTGGGCGGGTGGATGAGTGGTAGGCTGCTTCCTAGATATACTTACTAAGATACTTCATGGAGAAGAGGTGACTGGGTACAGAGGTGATAAACATGGTGTAGTAATTTCCTTGCAGTAATTGATGACTGGAAGGAGGGACATCTGTGGTTCCAGATGTGAAAGAGCAACAGATGGGCAGTTCTCGGTTGAACTGATAAAAAGTGAGCTAACACTCTATTTAGGGAAGTGGAGCTGCTACTCCTAAGCTGTTTACAGACTTGGAAACATCACGATAAGCAAACCCCTCCAGCTCAAAGCAAAGGAAAAAGGAAAAAAAAAAGAAAAAAAAAGGATAAGTAGATAAATAATGACCCAACTTTGTTACAAAACATGGTGCAATCCTGTAGCTTTAATACATAAACACAGATGACCTTTCAGTTTGTTCAACTTTTTGTCCCCGGCAAAGGAAGCCACAGATGATCTTTATCAAGGAGCTGAATCTGCCAGTCTGTGTTGTCAGAAATAAGAAGATTTAAAGGTTGGATTTAGGACAATGACAGAGTCACTATTCTCTACAAGGCACATGCTGAAGACTTTGTTTAGTACCGAGACAAGCTGGGTTAGTCCAGTGGTGATGGAACTAGTTGAGGAGGGAAGCCCCAATCTACATTTCACTGCTACAACCTTGCCCTCACAAACATCATGAGCTTAACCTTAACCCATGTCCTGCTTTGTAAGTCTATGATAAAAATCATTATTATGATTAATGAATTTGATGTCCCCCCCCCACCATGAACATTTACAATAAAAAAGCGAAAGGAATAAGAGATGACCAACAATATTCCATTTGCCTTGAAATTTACCATTGCATGGCAGAAAGCCATTGCAGAACAGAACTTGTTTTGGTATGCCAAATTGGATAATGTTGTCCTTTACTAATAAAGAATGTAGGGTAAAAATGAAGTTTGGTCATTAGCTGAAGGCACTTAACTGTTCCCGCTCCTGGAAAATGTCAGCATTCCCCAATTCTGTGACAGTTACGGCAATATATTAGTAACTGTTCTGCAGGAGATTTACGCCTACATTTAAAAAACTAACTTTAGACAATTCTCAGCTAAGTGTCCACTATACCATAACACACATACAGTTCTGTAATTGGATACATATATAATCCAATTTGTGAACTACATTGTTCTGTACCAATCCCTATGACAAAGTTTCAACTTGAAATGGAACCCTGAATAATGAACATCCCTTGGGGATGGCCAAGATGAAAGAAAGACTAATTTGCTGTATCTCATGCCAGTGTTTATCTAAGAAGAAAACATTTTCTTAAGTTCATTGCTTGCTCTGTTAGATCTGCTTTTCCCCCATCATGTAACACAAGGCAAGCAATTGAAGAACACACCTGGCAAAGGATTCGGTTAAAAATTTACACAACTGCAGATGTAGAATTGGCTTAGATAATCCCAGAAATGTTGCCAACAAGTCCTTTGTAGTACTCACTGTTGCTTTCAAAGCAATGAAGCATTATGCAGAAATGTGGTGATGAGGGTACCTCTAAATCTGAGGTTAGAAAGGTTCCCACGGACTGATTTATATGTAGTACAGTACCATGCAAGATGCTTTATTTTGTAAAAGCAGTACATGGAATGAGATTATATAGGCCCACTAAACTAAAAGGAACATACCTTTGAACGGTAGAATCCAGGTATCTATATATTTGGAAATAGTATACTATTTTCTTTTAAAGTTTCTCCTTAATACACTTATATGAATGCATATCAGTAGTGTTTTTCACTTACTTTCGCTACCGGTTCAGAACTGTGAGCGCGTGTGCACAGTGCTTCTGCTCATGCGCAGAACTTTCTGCGCATGCACAGAGCATCCGTGATGATGTCCGGGCAGGTGGGTGGAGCCTCCCGCCGCTGCCGCTATCGGTTCACCCAAACTGGGGTGAACTGGTAGAAACCCACCACTGAAGCTTATATATAAGCGCATCATACTATTCCAATTCTTGTATGAGCAGTATCACGAAAAGTGTAGGAAAAGAGTAAGAAGTGGGAAACGAAGAAATTAAAATAAAAAAAGAAAGAAAGAAAATGTAATACCGTTTAGTCTATCTACTTTTCTATCTTTGCAAGCATGTCTTGCTTCTACCATATCCACTTCTGCTATTTCTTTTCCAATCCGTTTACTCTTCATAGATTCATTTTGCAATCTATTTGTCATTTAATCTGTCTGTGTGACCAAACCATTTCAAACGATGTGGATCCTTTTGTTATTCCTTTGGTCACTTGTTTTATAGTCAATCTACACTTATAGCTCATTTATTTATGGCCTAATCAACCAGTTCTTAAGAGCACCACCTAGGTTCCATAATAATGTATTCACTAACAAATTAAACAGTTAAGTGGGCATCTTACAACTTCTCAGCTCAATATTTAAATATTTGCTAAGCCAATCCTTTTATTCACCCATATTTTTATTTCTATCATATAGCTTTCCTATTATATTCAGCTACCTATCCTCAAATCTACTTCCACCCAGAGATATCCTTAATGCAATCTTATTTTCTTCATCACATGCATTCTCTAAATTAGCAGATGTGCAGTAAACTTCATACATTTCTCAATGACCTGCTGAAAAATCTGGTCTGCACACCCCTGCCCAGCATAAAGCCATAATGTACTTCTTAAATTTTGCTAATTGTCACACTCACAGACAGAATTCTGCCAAACATCTATCCAGGCACATTTAATAAACCCTTGTAATTTTTTCCCCATTTATTCTTGCTACAGTATGCTTCTAGATATCAGGCTAAGATATGTCTTGATATTATATATACAACCAAACCATATCCATATTCTAACATTTCTCCAGTTACGTTGACTAGACCTTCAGCGTTATCATTTTTCAACATTCTCACAGCATTAATTACTTCTTTTTCATATTTTTGGTTTTGAGATGCCATTAGCAGTCATTTCAGTTCTACTCTTTGTTATACCACTATCATTCTCCTAAAACCTCAGATAGTTCATCTAGCATTCTTTCACTTCAGCTTCACCTCTTAATTCAATCCACTTTGCTGGAAGCATCTTACTTAAGCCCCTTCCAAAGCATATTTTTACATTTCCCCTGAATTTTTTTTGTATTTTCTCTGTCCCTTTTAATCTTAACGTTCTGTTCTTTTTTCTTTTGCAACAGTCTTTCATTATATTCTCATCTACAGTCTGTTTCACTTTTCAGCATCTTTGTATCGTTCACTTTCTTCATCTTTCTTCATAAATAAATCAATTATATTTTTAGATTCATTATGTTGCCCTGTGTATGCATTATAGAGTTATGCTTAAATAGAACTGTTTTAACCGTATATTGGCCAATCACGGTTCTTAATTATTCTGAATGGCCCAATTACCTTCTTTATACTCTCTCACTTGATTTCCTGTTCATCCAATCATGTTACCTAACAGAATAACTTTCCTCTCTAGATCATATTAATTTAAATGATTATTCCAAACTCCTCCCTGATTCTTTCATTATCACCATGCACTGGACTATGACATTCAACTGTCACCATCATAAGTGTTCCTACTTTCTTACACATCTGCAACAGTCTCAGAGTTGTCATTTCATACCTTTTGAGATCCATTTCAACCTGTCATTCATAATTAATCTACATCAACATTTTCCAAAAGGTATTCATCAGATTATACCTTTCTCCTTTACTTTACTTTTACAAACCACCAAGAGATGTATATTTATTTCATTAATGTAATTCGTATTCTTTTCTTTTCCTCTTCTTACATTCCATTTCACAAGCATCGATACAGCATGGCTATCAACAAATGGCCTTTAAAAAATGATTTCCATTGCCCTTCATTCCTTGGACATAATACTTTTCAGTAAGGTTTTAAAGAAGGAAGGCTAGGTCACCAGCCTTAGTAGTACCTGTACACGAGCAGCACTTTCTTCTAATGATAAAGCACAATTTGGGTCCATTTTGGTCAGAATGCCAAGTCTAGTTTGTTCCAAACTTGCTTGCAATGTTTTCTGCAAGGTAGGATCTTTCATATCTAAATCAGTATACTGATAGATAGATGATAGATAGCAATAGCACTTAGACTTATATACCACTTCATAGTGCTTTTACAGCCCTCTCTAAGTGGTTTACAGAGTCAGCA
>JANHZT010005944.1:30072-47830 GCA_032468215.1 Stegonotus admiraltiensis | reverse complement strand
GTGATTGTCTGGATTTGTTTTCTCATTTTGTCTCTCATAGTTGAGATCTACCTATGATGACAATTACAGGCCTCTCTCATCTTTTTAAGTGGTAGAACTTGCACAATTGGTGGCTGACTAAATACTTTTTTGCCCCACTGTACATACATACATACATACATACATACATACATATGTAAATATGTATGTATGTATGTGTATATGCATGTGTGTGCTTATGCGCGCACGTGCGCACACACACACACTCACATATATATAGAGAGAGATTCTGCACACATCCTTCTATAATATACATCATTTTGCTTATATTTTGAACTTGAAATTTCTTAACAGGATTATTTTTCTGTCTGCGTATTTGCATTATATAGTAATGCAGTATATTTGTATTACCATACATTTAAGACTTTCTTGTATATTCAGGGAATTGGAAATAAATATATTCTGGCTGGATAAATTTGTAATTATTTTTTCTCCATGCTGTTTGAAAGCTCTAGGATGTGATACAAACATACAGCAAGAGGTAACAGGCCAAGCTTCTATGGCCTTTCTTCTGGCTTATAAGAAGAGAAGAATGAGTTCCGCAAGAATGTAACTCACAGAAATGTGACTTTTCAGCTGATACAATACTTTTGGTAGAGATGTTTCTATTTCACTTCCAGTTTTCCCTTAGCCACCTTTCTAGATGAAATCTAACAGTTGTTGTGCAGTTCACAAAATGAAAGGAGAAAGGGGGGCTTTTGAGTGGTAATATAGAGATAAAATTCAGGTGCACTGAGTTGAGGTTAAAAAAAAGTGTACCAGCTTGGAAAAGGAATAAATATATTTCTTCAAAAATGTTTTGATGGCATGTGGTAGGAATAAAGTTTTAAAAGGGTAAGGTAAGAAAATTGTAAGATATGTGCAACTGAAATCTTAGAAAAGTAACTCATAAATGGAAAGGGAAAGGGGAGGAAGAGAGAAGAGAAGAGAAGAGAAGAGAAGAGAAGAGAAGAGAAGAGAAGAGAAGAGAAGAGAAGAGAAGAGCTCTATAGTTTGAACAGGTCACTATGTTCTTTTCTGGAATTTCTTTAGCTGCACCACAGCAATTTTACTGTGCTAGGACTAGGCAGCAATTTTCTGCAGTTTATGTCTCACAAGCCTAATGGAAGCATTTAGGGAGCAACAAAGGCCTTGATCTCCCAGTACACTGAATGTCTTCTATGCCCTCTGCAATAACTGAGAATTGAAAATCTCAGGAGTGCCTTGCAGGAGATCTTCAGTGTGCATTGGGCACTACGTCTTAAATGTATACATTTTACTTTGGGCAAAAGAAATGATCTTTGTAACAAAGTACCCATTTCAATAAAAAGAATTTTACTAGCATTTGCAAGATGCTTAAGCAACTATAAAACTAGAAATGTTACCTGGTATCATAGAGATCTGCAGCAATTATATTACTGAAAAGACTTTGAACATAATTTTAACTCAGCAAAAGATAGAACAAATTTAAGATTTCCAAACCTGTTGGTTGTTGTGTCATTCTATAAATCAAAAAAGAGCAAGCCTTACAAAGCCGCTCGCTGTCAAAGCTCTAGAGTAAAAAAACAGTGAAAAATAAAACAAAGGCCAAGACTTGTTGATATAGAAATAATAGAGTGCTTTCTACATCTACAAACCAGGAACAGTTTTGGATTCAAGATTAAGGACAGTATACCAGTCAAATATTAAGGAATCCGTTTTGAATCCCCATCTGGAACTGACTTGTAGTGTAATAAGTAATCTGTCAATGCAAAAAAAGAAATTCATTCTGATATAAAGTTTTAATTGTTCTTAATTTTGTGTATGGGATTAAATGTCTAGTATCTACTACATAACCTGTATGTAGGTTTCCCAGTCACAAGAACCTTAATAGTATATTCAGTTTAATGAAATCACAGAAATTGTTTCATATCTTCAGTCTGTACATATGAACATCAATTAGACATGGATATTTCATGCATGTTCATGTTTCCCAATTTAGTTTTCTTTATCTTTATCCTATTTGAATTCCAAATAGCAATTCAAAACTCACTGAATTTATTGGCAGTTATTCAATTATTTTTCTTTCTTCATTCACATTCTATGCTTTGATATTATTTGATATAAAACTCACACATTGTGATGAGCTAATTTCCCTTCTACCTTGTCAGTTTAATAGGGCATGTAATTCAGCATTCTATGTGAATGCTTGTACCAATTATCCAAATTTTGAGCCAAGAATTTTCTCTAGATTTACTTCAAGATGCCAAACATTAAATCTTGAATAATCTTTGAACAACACATGTCTTTAATCATGAGCCATTCCCTTTAAATAGTACTTCAAAGTACAGCCTCTTCTTCCTTTTCATGCTGGAATACCCAAGAGTCAAAATGAGCACTGACACTTCAATCATACTGTTAATTTCACATTTACTTCATGAATCCATGTTTCCTTTCTTAAATCAGCACATATTTAATATTACTCAATAGTGTATGTTTTGTTATATATTGATGTGCTATATTTCTTTTGTGTTCACATACTTGCAGTTTTATAAATAGAATAATAGAATAAAACATACTAGTATAAAACATATTTAGGGGACATGAATGTGAAGAGACATTGGGTCTATTCTGTCATATCTGTCATATCTGGTATTCATTTATATTATGTCATATTTGTGAGGTCTATAATGTTTACATATGTGATGCTTTTGTGAAAGGGAAGCTACTTTTAAAAATGTCTGACATCTCAGGAACTACAACCTTTATAACTCTTACCTTTAAAGCTACTTTTTCAAAACCTCTCTGAAGGAGGTCAAAATGAATTTGAGGAAAATAGAAACTAAGCAAAACCAATTGGATAGATTTGCCTGTCCATTACTGATAAACTTCTGAAGCTCAAAAATAAATTGTCATTTTATAAGAATATTGTGGCTATGCTAGTTTTGATTTTTGAATATCTTCATCAAAAATATTTTCCCTTGGGATAAACAAGTCATTCAAATGATACTGTTAAAGTGGAGATTCTAAAATCCATTACAACTGTTTTATAAAAATTCTACCTTTTGTTCACAAGGCCATGTCTAAATGATGCATACGAAAGGACAATGGTTTTCTCTGAATCATACTTTAGCTACAAAGAGATCTTCAATGAGCACAAAGTGATACACTTCTACTTGAAACTGGTAAACACCATCATTTGCATTTTTTCAGTGCTAAATTTTTTGTATCTATATTTTAAAATATGCACTTAGAAGTATAAACATTTGTTTATGTTTTCCTCTTCCTTGCAACTGAAATTTCTTCGTGGAGACCACAACAAATTCAGAGACATCCTATAGTTACTTCTAAGGAGAAATGCACCTTGGATGTGATAGTAGAAATGTTCCTGGTGTTCATTATATGGAGCCAAGGTAGAAATGTGAATGTTTTTCCCTCAGGGCTGTATGACCTGTCAGATGTACTAAAACAGCAAACTCAGGTCTCATTTGGTAATTCAATCTTTTGTGTTAATCTCTGGAGGATGAAAAAAAAAAATCCCAAACCTGACATTTTGGCACCTTATCTTTTCAGCTGTCTCTTTTGTTCTGGAAAAAGTCTCAATTCTGTCAATATTTGCAATTCTTTTCCACTGCATTCATATTTTTAAATTGCCACATTGTGCTCTTGTTTCCTATGTCAGTTTTCCTTGTTAAATATATACTTCTAAAGTAACCTTCAGCATCATTTTTTTTTCACTTAGACTTGCTCATTATCCCTCAAGAAAGAGCAGCAACAGGATTCACAGGCAGCCATGGGACCAATTTAATTCTGAGGAGCTAAGCTCATCTTACTTGTGAGTGAAATTTATTTTTCTTCACAAATTTAATCAACAGTGCCACCAGGTGGCTAGATCAAACCTATCTATTCAAGAATGCTGTAACGGATTAATTTTGGAATCTTGGCATTGTATAGGAACAAATATAATTTTACTCACTACTGTGGGAGCTACATTTCCCAAATTGTGCTGACTGTCCAGTAAGGTGGAAATGGAGGAAAAGAATTTATAGCTAGTCAGTTATTGCCATTCATGGTATGCTTTAGAATGTATTTGAGGGGACATTTTTTAAAGAAACAAACTGTGAGAACTGATGTGGCATTTAAGTTTGCCGCACTCATATTAAAATAAATATGTGCATGCTGACATGAAGCATATTTTCATAACACCAATAGATTTATTTCTCACCCCTAAAGATCCAATCAGCATAGGAAAAAGCAAGCTTTGTTAAAACCAAGCTAGTGAGTGAAGGAACACATTTTCCTTACATTTAGAATCATAGTCCATCCATGATGACTTTTTAATGAATTGAAAGCTTTGATCTACAGCAGCATTTCCCAAACTGTGAAGTATACCTCCCTTGGGAAGGAACAGGCAGAGACCAGAAAAGGTGTTAGGAGCCTTTTAGTTACATTGCATTAAAGTAATTAAATCCCCCTATCCCAATATTTTATTGAATTATTTTCATTGTTCATTTGTGTTCATTTTGATGTTTGGATTTATTTTTTTTTAGGGAAGATGCATATATTAAGATTTTACTAAAAGGAGGTGTGATGGCACAAACTTTAGGGACTCCTAATCTATAGGGACAAAGGAACTATTGTTTGGTAATCCCAGGAAAGAGCTAATTAGTCAAGAGAATAGAATTGAGAAAGCATAGCAGAACTTGGATATTCTTATGTTGTTTATATGCTGCTGTGTCCTTTGTATAAGTTTATTAAAGAACCCATGAAAACTGGATAGTAGATATTATAAACTACTGAATAAGTTTATTGGAAGCCAATATTCCTCATGAGAGGGTCAATGACAGACACTGCTTGGTTCAATTAAGCAGGCATAAAGATGGTAGTTTAGGCATAACAGGAATGGGATATAAAAACTTACAAGGAACTTGCTCACTAAATAAGATTCAAAGTGAGATATTGTGATAGCTGAGATAATTCCTTGGGTTTAAACAACATGGCTTTTAGAATAGACTGTCGCCTTATTAAGAAAAAAAAATAGACAAAGGCCTTTACACTATTAATGGCACACTGAATTTTGTAAGTTCAGGAACTGATCGGTGATTCCTAAAAAAAATGGAACAAACATGCAACCTTGGTGTGAACTCTTTTCTAACAAAAATAAGGAAAGTCAATTGACCTTCTTTTGTATCTCTCACTTCAATAGCATATGAATAAAGGGAAATGATTGAATAGATGTCTTTTATCAATGGAAGAAGTACTATGTTCAAGCAGGTTTACTTAAGGTGAAATCAAAGACAGCCTTTAAATCAATGAAGAATGCATACACGATTTAGTGAGGAGATGCCATTTACTTTTCTGCCAGGTCTTTGAAGACAGGAAGATGATAACATGGTTAAAAACTCTCATCCGCTCTTTAAAATTAAATAAGAGACCAAGGGTTTGGGGCTATAATTCAGAACACCAAATTCCTTTAAGCAAATAATTTTCCAACAATTATTTTACCTTTGGGACAATTAAGAGTCTAAACTATTATCTATTTTATAGATCAGCATGATGCCTTTTGGAGGGAACCAGATGGAGGCATCAAGTCTATCTGATTATTTTGATCAAATAAATTTGCTAATCAATGAGGTTATTGTGATATAATAGGGGAACCCTGACAAAAGTGCATAAGCATTTACTGAAATCAAAAATTAATAAGGAATCTTTAAATTCATCAAATAATATCAAAAGATATAAGAAACTACATATAGAGCAATTGTGTGTTATAATTGGCAAAATATATAATGCAATCTTAGGCTGTCCTAAAAGAATTTAAATGTTTGCATCGCATGATTATGTGCCCTATAGGGGCTGAATATGGAAGCTTATATTAATCTGGAGTACCTTTTTTTTCAAGACTACATGAATAGCAACAGATATTTAATCCAATCACTAAGAAACATGAAAATGGCTTTCAAATAACTCAGGTTTGTATAGTCCTTCATGCATTCAGAGCTTGTTTGTTTCTTGAGACATATTCATCACCTGACAGAGTAACATCATCATTGCTAGTGAGCGTGAACTTCACTCCCTGTTTATATACTGTAGCTTATCCTGCCAGTGCTGGAGGGGGTGTGGTTTTTACCTTTGGAAGTTGCTTAATTACGACATCATTTTCTTCTTTCCTGTTTGTTTAGTGTTAATCACTGCTTTATCTGGGTTTTGTCCATTCAATCGCAATTTCAACTGGGATATTGTTAGCATTCTAGATCAAGTCAAATCCAAAAATACTAGAGAATTCCTGGAAACTTGGGATTTGGACAAATCAGCTATCTGTAGGGACATAGGAATGAACCATATGCACATAATTCAAAAGAAAGAACAAAAACCCATGAAAGATCAGATCACATCTCCAGCAACCAACAGCCAAATAAGCAGGGATTAACACCAGGCCAGATAACCAGGGGTGAAATCCAGCAGGTTCTAACAGGTTCTTGAGAACCAGTAGCGGAAATTTTGAATAGTTCAGAGAACCAGCAAATACCACCTCTGGCTGGCCCCAGAGTGGGATGGGAATGAAAATTTTGCAATATCCTTCCCCCAGGAGGGGAGGGAATGGAGATTTTGCAGTATCCTTCCCCTGGAGTGGGGTGAGAATGGAGATTTTACAATATCCTTCTCCTGCCACTCCCACCAAGCCATGCCCACAGAACTGGTAGGGAAAAAATTTGGATTTCACCCCTGCAGATAACCAAGTAGAAAACAATACCCTAATCTGTAAAGATCTTATTATAAAGATTTCTGTAAAGACATTACTATATTGGCAGTTTTATTTTTAGGCCATTCTTGTTTGTAGTAGTCCTTTAGTGTGTATGTGAAGTCTGGGTAATCTTCAAATATGTAACTTTGCATATGCTTATTATTATTGCCATTTTTAAATTCTTCTTGGCAACTTTGGAAAACGACTTTATAGTGGGTTTTGTCACCCTATTTAATTTTTTTTATCCATACAGCCAATGTAGCAATGAATATGAATGTAGTAGCAACTTATTGGATGGGCAATGAAAACTTTTGGTAATTTGAAAATACCGCAATACTACTACTAAATAATTACACTTCTACTATTTTGGGAAGAATATGATAGGAAAGAGTCATGACAGGATAATGTACTACATGTTTCCCTGAAAATAAGACCCTGTCTTATAATTTTTTGAAGCCTGAAATAAGCGCTTGGTCTTATTTTCAGGGAGGTCTTATTATTTTGGGGCGCATGGAGCAAGATGGGGCTTCTCTTGCCATCTTACCTGATTTCCATCTCTGTCTCCCTAACCCTAACCAGAGGAAATGGCGGGGACAGGCTGTGCATGCTGTTTAATATTTTCAGGGAGGGAGCCAGGTGGGAGGGGCCAATCATTTCCAGGCCTTACTACTGAGGCGTCCCTTTTGTTTTAACTGTTCATGCCTCCTGGCAGCTCTGAGCATGCAGTCACTAGGAACAGGCTCTTCCTGTTCCTCTACCTCTCTGCTGTCCAACTCTGGAGGCTCCGGAGTCCACGCCTAACTCCCAGATGGCCCTGGCCCCATCTCTGCCTCCGATGCAGAGCCCTGGTCTGGGCCTTCCCCAGACTCCAGGACTGGCCTATGTTCCTCCTCAGCCTCCTCACTGTCCAACTCCGCTGCCAGTTCCATAGGCTGCTGGAGGACCACAACAATATGTGAGAGCTTTTGCATGCAATATTTTTAAATAATCTCAATGCTCAATGACAGAAGATGTACAAATTCTGCATTTTGCAGCAAGTTTTATGAGTCTTACCAATCCTCAAAGAGATATTTTGTTCTGTTTTTATAACCTGATACATTAATTCACTATTATTAATTGATTGATGTTGGTGTTGACTTATATATTTTAATTTAATTATAAATTTAATTATATATTATAATTAATTTAATTATAATATAATATATTTTATAATGTTCTGGGTTGATTATTGGTATATTGCTGCTTTCTTGCTATTTAATATTTCTTTCTTTGAGCTGTTCCATTGTTTGTTATTCCATAATGGATTTATTTTTATTTTGTTCAAAAATTTGATAGAAAATGTCTTGTGCTAGTTTGGCTTTAAAGGGTGGTTTAATGGTCTTTAAAAATAATAGAACCAATTGCCATGACATCCTTCTCTCTACATTCAGTCTATTTCTCTGATTTGTGTTTACCATACTGTGCCATTCAGTACTGTACTTTACATTATTGTTCTTTATGCTTCAAACTATATGTTGCCTTTGCTTGAATTTTATGAAACTTTAATTTTGAATTTTCGAGATGCTTAAATTATTGGTGCAAAGCATGTGTGAATTACCACTTGAACCTAAAAAGAAAAAATACTTTCCTCATTGATGCCTATTTGAATGTAGATTTTCTAGAGACATAACTACTTTATTTCCTGATTTGCAGTTTTCTCAAAATGAGTTATAAGAACAGTCATTTTTATTTTGTCATATAAAGTATATTTTCTTTCCTTTGTAGCCATTTAGTTGCATCTTAAATTTTTTAATCATTTACAAAGTTTCATTTTACGGTATTTAAAAAAAAACACGCCCTTTCTTACAAACAATGCAATATTATCTGTTTAATTCTAGTCTTGGCCCCTTTCCAAGTAAATCTGATAGTGTGATTTTTCAATCTGTTCAGTTTTGTACTTTGAGATTTGAATGGATAGAGATGGAAATTAAAAATGCATTGCTTGACATAGAGATAATTTCATCCTCCTACCCCTTTTCAATTCATCAAAGCAAACAAAGTTTTATCATGGGAACATTTCCAACACAGTTGCCGAACTACAGTTTGCATACAAGTATAAAGATATATGTTTCTTGGGGCAGTCGTGCTATTATTCACAATGGTGCTTTTATAGGCAGTCTTTTTGGGGCAGAGGGTCTTTGTTCCTCCCTTTTCTTAAAAAGACAAGGCAGGATCATATGGACAACCAAGGGAATACGCAAGCTAAAGGGAGGAGGATGACTGCCCTTAAAAGCAGTCCAATCAACTTCTTTTGGGACAACTTTTCTTGTCTCCTAGCTAATTGTTTGGATTTTAGCCAGCACTTTTTAAAAGTATATAGATATTCTTCTGTGAATTTGTTGCTATTCTTATTTTACTCCTTCCTGTTTGATATTCAAACTATCAAAGAGGAAGGAGTAACTTGTTTTGTTGGCCTGTTTGATTTGGCCATAGCTGGCAAGTAGTACAGATGTTCTTATTGCATATTATGGTGAGCATGCCAAAGGATGTGGTTGATACGACAAAATTTACCCAGATTACTTCTATTGTGAGTTTGTTTGAGAGGATTCAAAAGGCTATGGGGGAGGAAGCCATTTACACCAAAATTCTTAATTCTGAAATGCTAAGATTTAGTGATGGATGGAGCAAAACATGACCCTTGGTTTACAAGCATAGTTGACAGACAAAAAAAATCCCAGGCCTCAATTGCCTCAACACAGATATCTTTGTCCAATAATTTGGGAAAGAAAATAGTCTACCCTGGTCATGCAAATGGCTGCATGTCTGTCGCAGGGATATATTTGTGGCACTATTACATGAAAATATGTACAGAGTGAAGATTGCATTGTGAAACCACTTCTATTTTGTGATTTTGATAAAATCTTGGTTTTCTGTAGATGGTCCCAGGTTACGTATGTTGCCATTTTGTTTGCAGCTGCTTGCTGAAGTTATTTACATTTGATAAAATTACGGCTCTTACAATTACTATCAGTTATTTCATGTTTTCTATAATGAAGTAAAGTACAAACATGTTTACAGGGACATGACATTATAATTCTATCCATTGTTATTTTCAAATAGAAGGAGATATGCATGTAAATGTTTAGGACTCTCCACTTTTCTTTTCTTTTTTACTCCAATCTTTTGTTGGGTTAAAATTTCATTTTAAGGGATGCTATAGAACAAATTTTTTCAATGACTGCTTGAATTCCAAAGTATGTGCCTCCCTGAGTCTTCGGAGAGGAGCGGCATATAAATTTAATAAATAATAATAATAATAATAATAATAATAATAATAATGATGATGTAATGTCAGTGTGTTATCAAACCCAATTCTAAAGGCTGCAATGTATATTTTCCAGAGCAGGATGAGAATAAATAGAAAGAAGCAGAAAGAATGTTCAAAGAGTCTACTTTCACAGGTAATTTTAATATTAGATAAGGCAAAGAGAGAACAAAACTAAAATTCTGATGGGAAAAATGTAACATGAGTAAAATATAGCAAAAATTTAAGAGGATTAAATTATACTTTATTCCTGCAAAATAAGAAGTTTTACTGAGTTCCAACCAGTAAAAAGAATTAAGGGAAACCGAACTTTAAATCTTGAAATACTGACTGAAACATTACCACTTTTAATGAAATGCTTGCTTAAAGTGCTTGCTTTTGTCAATGGGAAAATTACACAGCAGGTATGTGAATGTTATTGCAGTCCATGCTAGCACTGGCAAGCTTACTATTCATTTCTTAAAGTTGCCAGTCTAATGCTGAATTTCTATGTTTGTTGCAAACTGAGCACTTCATTTTGTTTGGGGTCAATATAGAAGTACAGCCAGATAGCAAATGAGAAAAAAAGGTCGCATATACATGTACTTATTAGCATTTGTACTTCATCCCTGGAGAAGATGGAAGTCAAATCACAATAGAAGGTGTAGAGGTTCAAATTAGGTGAATTGAACACCTAATTTGAACACTGAAAAAGCTCAGGCACAACCATTGGAGGTTAATCATATTTCCAGCTTCAACACTGTAGAAAAGTGGGTTATCTATGCAATAAATAATATAACACAAGAAGAAAGTTTAATAATTACAGTGATCATAATGAATGTAAAGAAGAAGTTGTCTTAGTTTCCAAAGAGAACAAGTATTGAAGGTAAATTCTTGGTTCATACACCCAACTCCTGTATCAGTGTTCCCTTGCCCAATGCATGTTCATTTGCCTTCCCTCAATCCAATACTACTTCTTACCAGTAAGACCAGGTGAGGTCCAGGTGACAGAAGCTGGTACTGTGATAATTAGAAACTTTGGTCCAAAATTTCAATACCCTTAAAGTTCCCTAAACCAATAAGACCCAGACCTAGTTAGGATTTCTTTTTAAGAAGCAGACTGTGCAAATAGTATTAGATTTGTCTACTTAAACTATGCTATACACCTTATAATACAATGGATTGGGATGCAGTTAAATTGGCTTATTACCCAGTTGTTTCTTGTTGTCATTGTCATTTAATGTTATTCACTCTAGAAAAACAAGTAACTAGTTGTATGAATTGTACCAAACAGCTTTAACCAAGATAGATTTCACTTTCTCAGCTGCAGGGAAATCACACAGTGGCATAACAAGGGCTTCAGGAAATTTCAACATATCAGTGGCATTATATGCACAAACAGGAGTGGTGCGGTGTCCTATAGCTGGAGCTCTCACCTCACAATCAGGAAGCTGTGAGTTCAATCCCAGGTAGAGACAGATATTTCTCTCTTTGGGCACACTGAGAATATATCTGTTGATTAACACTCTGCATTGGTGACAGGAAGGGCATCCAGCAGTAAACACTCAGCTCCATTCAGTTGCTCAGACTCCACCCTGCAAGGGATTATGGGGTCATTAAAATAGGATGATGATTATATGAACAAACAGGAAAATGCCATTTCAGAATGATAGGGGGAAAAGAAAAATTGGGGACTTGGTACTTTCTAGAATAGGGGTTTTTAAAAATTTTAGACCATGAAACCCCTTTGTTTAAAAAAAAAATCCAAGAAGTGCTGTTCAATAATCAAAACACTAATAATAGAAAATTGGTAATAAAATGAAAAATACACTACTTATTGCAAATGCAAAATTTCCATAAGAACAGCTGCAATACCAGCAGATTAGCTTCATTTTTTTCTGTAGTCTGCAATTGCACCAATTTGTAACCAATGATTCACATTTAGAAAAATATTCTAAATATGCTGTTTCTATTTATCAATTCTAATTTAACAACAACAACCAAAACAATGGAGTTTGGATTGGACAAATGTGCCACAATCAACATCAAATGGGGAAAATAGTGAAAACTGAAGGAATCCAGATGCCCTATGAAAATAACATCAGGAGTCTAGATGAAGATGATCACTACAAATACCTGGGTATCCTTTAAGATGACAACATAAAGCACACTGAAGTCAAGAAAAAGGTTAGAAGTGAATACATCAAGACAGTGAAGAAAATTTTAAAGCCCAAACTCAAGGGCAATGGAAAATATCTGAAGGACAGTGAATAAGATGCACTGCATGAAGGCTTACTGACTACTGGAAAGCCAAACTGGCCTACAAGAAAGACCAAATGAAGAAGAGAATGGAGGCATGGTAAGACAAAGCAATAACAAGACCTGGCAATGGCTAACAGCAGGAAAGTTCAAGAAAGAGACTGAAGGACTAATTCTGGTTGCACAAGACCAAGCCTTAAGAACAAATGCCAAACTAAACTAAACAACAAACTAAAGCCAGAATTGATAAGACAGCAACAGACAGTAAATGCTGTCACTGCAAAGAAACCGAAGAAACAGTGGACAATCTGGTAAGCTACTGCAAGAAGATCTCACAGACTGACTACAAGCAATGACATGACAAAGTAGCAACAATGGTGCATTGAAAAATCTTCAAGAAATATCATTTGTATGCAAGCAAGAATTGACGGGGCCATAAAATAGAGAAAATCACAGAAAATGAAGAAGCTAAATTGCTCTGGAACGGTAGAATTCAAACAGATAGGTACCTGCCACATAATACTCCCGACTTAAAATTGTCAATAATAAAGTTAAAAAAAAGTCTGGATAGTGGACATGGCAGTATTTGGAGACAGCAGAATAGAAGAGAAAAACTGGAGAAGATAACAAAATACAAAGATCTGCAAATAGAAATAGCACAACGGTGGTGAAAGCAAGCAGAGATAGTACCAATAGTAATAGGTGCCTTGAGTGTAATTCCAAAACAACTGCTGTACCACTTGAATACCATCAGCATTGACAAATTCACCAGCAGTCAATTGCAAAAGGTAGCTTTACTTGGAACAGCTTACATCCTGCGACGATATCTGTAATACCATCAAACATCCAGATCTGCCTATCCCAAGTCCTTGGAAATGACTCAATGGGTAGACAAAAATGCCAAATCCACTCTGAGCAGCTGGCTGACTGTGCAACAAACCAATATATTCTCCTCTCCCAAGGAATAGTACTGATCATTGTGGATGATCCTGTGTCCTCTAGTGATTCTAAGGCTATGGTGAACAGGTGCAAACGTATCAGGCAAGTCTTAGCTGAAAAGTCAAACTAAACCTGTTTCAAAAATTAAATCAATATGATGAGAACACATAATTTGAATTTCATGCTGAATATATTGTTGCCCAGATTAATAAGAGTGGCATTGGATGCTATGGCTTCCAGGCATTCACCAAAAAAATGGGCTACAGGGCTCAGACCAATTGGGAATATGCCCATGAAAACATAGAAATATGGATAGTAATGTGAAGGGGAACAGAAAGATTCACCATAATTTCTCTTTTGCTTCTAAGCAAAATAGAAATGGCTTTTAAAAAATATAGTCTTTATGTGAAAATAGTTATATAAATTCTTTGGGAGCAGGCAGGAAGCCATGTTTATACATGCACATGTGAGGAGACAGATCATTTGAGTGATGATCATCCAAAGTCAGCCACTCACTTCCTGCAGGGATCATTGCAAATGGTGATGATGACAAACCCTGGTGAATACAATTGATAAAAAGGAAAATGTACCATCAAGTAAGGATCAGAGGAGATGGCCAGTGTGAATCCAAGACCAGTGCATTTGAGGGTTTCCACCACTACCACCATCATAATCCCTTGTGGAACCTTTCATTTTTTTGTGGATCCTGGGATTTTATGGAAACTAGCTTGGAAAACTTTATGCATACTATAATATAGAAATACCTTTATATGTCTATAATTAGCTTTTGCTTTGCTATGCTATCTGTTTTGTCTTAAGCCCATCAATTTTCAAAATGCTCCCCCATATGCCACTGAAATCTAAAGCCACTAATGTGTTTATTCTTACTCTAACATTTTATTTTCCTCTTAATGTTCTGTTGTGTTTTTATCTGACATGAATTTCTATCATAGTGAGTCAGTATTATTTTTTAAAATGTATTTTATTTAATCACAAATGTGAAGATTGCCGAGAGAAAAAAAATGGGCAATATAATGAATGTTGAAGGAGAGAAACTCCTTGAAAAAGGAACTGGAGATCATTAGTTAGTAGACAGCAGGGAGAAATAACAGCACAGAGGGAGAACAAAATAGTCCTACAAAATATCTTACCTGCTGTGCAGGTACAGTCCAATCTGCCCACTAAGGAGAATGATAAATGATGGTGTGCTAAAAGACAGTATGTACACTGGTAGATGAGAAGCTTTGCTGATAGCTCTTATATCTGGAATAAGCAAAAGATTGATGACATCATCAAGTAGCTCTACATTTTGAAAGAATTTTGAAATGGCATGAAAGAAATATTTATACAGCCTGGAATGGTATAACACAAGGCAAAAGTTGCAGATTTAGGTTAGAAAAATGAAAGCATGATGAAATTAGCCCAAGAGCAATCCTACCAAAGTCTTTTTTTTTTCCTAACCCTGCAAATTTATATCTTATAGTAGCATATATACCTATACATTTGTGAATTTTCTTTCCTTTCTGGTCCCCATCCTCATCCACAAATGATGAGCTAGCTGAAAACCTGCTTTAAAATTCTTATATATTGTTAAAGTTTCTCTCTTTCAAATTAATTTATTCAGTAAAATCCTTATAACAAATTGATTTCTGTTTCTGTGCCTTGATGGTATTTCCTGCTGTTACACTATATCTATTGATTGGTGAAGTTTCTTCCCATTCATTCATTTCATATGTTTATAGTGACCGCCATCTACAGATCCTGAGCAGTAAAAGTACAGAATAAAACAAAACAAAAGCCAAAATCAAAAAAAAGTTCCCTAGATGGCCATCAGAGACATTAAATCCCAGTTTAAACCTGATAGAATTATACTGTTTTAACAGGTTTTTAGAATAACATCTCAGAACCAGAGAGTTCCATAGTATAGGGGCAATTAGACGTGACATCTTTGAAAGAACTGTGACCTCTAACTCTTCAACACATATAACACTATCCCAAGGAACATGTATAGTTGGGCATTGTGTTTTTTTAAATATATAAATACATGAAATATGAATAAATATGTTATATGAAAGCAGAATTTCATTCTGGTCACAGTCATATGAATTTTGGCTATTATTTGGTGTCACTTTAGAGGTCATTTCAAATTTGATCAATGCACGAAAAAAACAAGAGATTATACTATTTGACTAGGGGGAAAACGCATAACATTCATTCATAACATCCCCACATCTATCAACATTTATGCTGGTGTATTTAGCAAGAAAGAAATGTGACAGTATTTGTTAAAGCTATGGTACAGTAAACTGACACTAATGAAATCTAAGTTTCAAAGGCATAGCATTAATTATACTAATTTTATCTTCTGAAATTTGAGGCATGTAACTACTGAAGCTGAAAGACACTTCTTATTTTAAATGAGGGTGTACATGCATGGATTGATCTAATACAATCAGGAAAGAAACTATACATAGATATATTTAATATTGTTTTAAAAATAAATCTACCAGTGATTCAAGTTGTATTATGGGTTGTTGCTAGGCTATGGAGCACTAAATAAAACATTATTAGAACTTTATTTTCAATTAACATATCAGCGTAGATTTATTCTTGTATGTGTTATCCCTGAATTTTTACATTATTTATAATCTCTGATTACATGATTTGATACTGCTCCAGTAAAGTATATTGTATTGATGTCTGTGGAATGATAATAGGGAAGATTATAAAAAGATTATTTAGCTATATGTCTAACCTATCATTGAAAGCAGCCAGTTAACACAATGAAACAAATGATACTTAGCTGATTTCTTGTCTTCTAACATGCATTTATTTTGTTTTTTAACATGCATTTTTCATCACTTGTAATAAATGGTCAATGATGTTGTTGAAGATAGTAAGAATTTCTGTTTTGTCAGATAAGTATTTCTTTTTGTTGATAATGTACTAGGCAATTATCAATGTACTAGACCAGGGGTCACCAACCTTTTGGACTTCAGGGACCATTAAATTCATAATTTTAAATCCCACAGACCACTAATATGATCTGCCTAATGACCGGCTGGGTGGGCGTGGCTAGGTGGTCATGTGACTAGGTCGGCGTGGTCAACTCAATGTCACTCACATCGAGGGGCACTTCGCAAGCCTCTACTTGCCCCTCCCCACCAAGTCACTCCTCGCCTCCCCACCTGGGCTCCTTAGGGCCCCAACAGGAAGCAGTTGTTGGAGCTAAGCAGCCACCATGAGAAAGATCAGTCTGTTGGTCAGTCTGTCGGTCTGTCAGTCTATCTATCTATCTATCTATCTATCTATCTATCTATCTATCTATCTATGATCTATCTATCTATCTATCTATCTATCTATCTATCTATCTATCTACCTATCTATGTCTGTCTGTCTGTCTACCTACCTACCTATCACATTTATTAACCAGCAAACTCAGGACAAATCAAAACACTATAAAAACAAAAAAGGCCATAAAGCAGAGACTAACATAACAAGAACCAAAGGTCTCAAAAAACAAACAAACATATTTCTAAGAACTTCCAAATCTTTAAGCCCTGGTTAAGGGATGGCAAATTGAGGTCAATTTGAACCCCATGAGGACAGGTACCATGTCACAGAAAGAGTGTCAAGCTGCAAGTTAGACTATTGCTGCTTTGAACCAGTAGAAGATGTCACTGGCACAGGAATTTCTGGAAGTCTTTGATTTGTGGATTCTTGGTTGTCATCAGACAAGGGGTCTTTCAATAGAACCTTGGTAATTCGTGGTCATGATGATATCTGGGAGGATAAACTAAACTTTTTTGCTGGCTATTCCCATTTGAAAAATGATTCTAAAGTGTCCTGCTTAAATAAAACCTCTGCAAGAACAACATATAATTCTGGGGAAAAAGTTATATATTTGTTGACACCACACATAATTTATTAGTGGAAATCTATCCATATTATTGAAAATGTTACTGAACATATGAATGCAAAGAAAAGATTAAGAATTGCTTGGAACAGAATGAGAAGAATTGTGCAAAAGGGTGCCACAAAACTATGGGCAGTTATACGAATTGGAAGGATGAAAAAGAATGTTGTTTTGGAATGAAGTGAAAGACACTGTGGATAAGAAAAAATTCATATACATGAATAAATGTTGGAGAAATAGGGAAAATGTATGAGGTGTACATTGTGTGTATTTGTCTTTGTAATCTATTGATTTTTCTATTTAAAATATTCTCAGTGCACTTTTAATTATTTTTGTACAATTTGTGAATATGTCAGACAAAATTTATATATATGTACTGCAGTAATTTTTTAAATTGCAACATTTTAAAGCCTTGATTGCTTGGTTAATTATTTCATGGTTCACTGTTTTATAAATTGATTATCATGTTTTGTAGCATTCGACCAGGTTGGCAATTTCAGTACTATGGAGAAGAGAGACTCTCTCTCTCTCTCTCTCTCTCTCTCCCTCCCTCTCTCTCTCTCTCTCTCTCTCTCTCTCTCTCTCTCTCTCTGTGTGTGTGTGTGTGTGTGTGTGTGTG
>JANHZT010005944.1:15404-25406 GCA_032468215.1 Stegonotus admiraltiensis | reverse complement strand
GCTTTTTTTTAATTGTTCTAATTGTTTTAACCTGTAAAAATGAAGTGTTTTAATATTGTGTGTGACCAGCCATACACCAAATAAATGTAGCAGACTTTACAAGTTAAACTAAGATAATTGTCAGTTTTGTTTCATAATTTGATCTTTTTATGGATATTTTTTTTTGTGAACCCTGAAGATAATGACAGTGCATTCTATACAGATGTGATGTAACAAAGTCAAGACAACCTAAAGGGTGGAATTGGAGATAACTTAGTAGCTACAGTGGATAATAAATAATAGATCTTGGGACTAAGATAGCAATGTAGCAAAAATATTTTACTACCGCTACTGTAGTTCAAATGACCACAAGTTTGCATTTTGGTAATTCAAATATTTTTGTACTTATATAATTAAAAAGCAACCTTATAGCAAATTGCCTGTCTAATATATTTGCCACTGTGCTAATTAGTTGGATCTTTGAGGTGGGGGACTGTAAAATAACTTATTTTCAGCTTTTAAAATATATATATTTGGGGAATTGGGATATAGTATTACATATGTATGTAAAACAACTTATTTCTTTGTTATTAATTGCTTTGGACAGCAATGAAAAATTAACACAGTATGGGGTGGTGTGTGTTTTTTTTCTGACTTTCTGGATGTCTCAAAAATGCAAGGAAAAATTAAATCACATAGTTTAAATGCTGTAAATTCTTTTTGAATCTGAAAGCTACCCCCTACAAGAAAACATGTGCAGACTTAGAAATAATGGATGAGTTAAAATATCACACTAAGTCATAATCTGCCCCCCCAAAACTTTATGTATTTATTAATTCAGCAATTATTTAATCCATGGTTAATGGCTTAGTATTATGTATGAGTCAGGACAATTGTGGAATATCTAGGAAACAGTGGCCAAATCAAATGTAGTGTGTGTGTGTGTGTATATATATATACACACACACACATACATATACATATATATATATATTTGTTTTCTGAGGTTTTTGCGGGTGTTTGTATGTAGGTCTTTGGTTGTTCGGGTTTTCTCCCACGTAAAATTGGAAGTATCTTCATGACGTATATATATATTTGTATAAGTGTACATAAATGACCTTTCTTTCTCTGAAAAGTTGCAAACATATATCAATGTATTCAGAGTAACAAACAGATTTGTGGGGAATACTCCAATAAGAATATCAAGTTCTGTATAAATGAAAGAATTGTAATCCAAGACTATATTTAACAAAGGAAATAGAAGCTGAATCATGATGATTAACCTTGTGAAAAATACATTTTATTTCAAAGGTAGAAATAGACTTTTGCTACTTGGGTTGTTAATGTCGTCATTTTTGTAGGCTAGCAATATGTGAAGGTTCTTCTAAGGTTCTTCAACACAGAGACATTTTGAAAAATGTTATGTTTTTTATGTCAAAAGTAAGTTTCATATATAGAAATAAATCATAGGTATGGCCAGATAAATGGCTATATATTTAATGTCCAGATTTTTTCTAAAAATTGAACAGGACCAATATTATATATCGCCCGTCAAGAACAAAAGTTTTCTGAGTCACCTTACTCTTGAAATCAAACTTTACAAATGGAATAGAAACAATCAATCAATCAAATAGTCACATTTACAACCATCTGGGATTCATCCTCCCTTCCTCCACACAAGATGTTACACTTATGAGTAATTTAGCACTTTCCTACATTGCTCAAGTTTCTCCATGCAATGCATAAATGCTAAACTTTACATATTTTTCACATTAAAATTTTATAAATCAAATATTGAAGCATCAGCATGAATATTAGTGGTAACCCCTGAAATGCAGTATAATTTATTACACTCCTCTCTATTAAGGTGGAACAATAGTTGCAAGCATTTTTGCTCAGTCTCATGCCGTATGCTGCATTTTATAACAGTTTTAATTAGTTTAATTAATCATTTTGGGCTTTATTGTGGAACCGTTATCCTTCCCTTGGTGAATACAAGCTCGGAAAATAAGTCTCCTTGTCCTTAATTGGAAGAGTACCTTGCTAAATGCAAGTGTGGTATGCAATTGCTCCATTATTTTCAACAAAAGTTGCAGTTTTCCTTATAGTCACTTTTATATAATCCCTCTTGATTAAGTTGCTAGACAAATCATGAAAGTTCCTTAATGTTTCAATTCTGAGATTCAGTTCTGATACTTCTATATTTACGTCAGCCATCTTGTATATTCAGAAGAAACCCTATCAAAGAATAGAGGAAGAACACTGGAAATAAATCAGTACAATAAGATTAGATAGAGCTTTTACATATAAGCATCTTAAAATATGGCTAGCAAAGATATAGCTGATACCTTCTGAATAATATAATTCAAGTGATCTGCCACTTTAAGAAAGTATAATCATTGTGAAAAGTTGACAGATTACATTGATATGCTTCAACATGCCATTACCATTTCCTCATTTATTTCTTTAGCACTTTTCTCTCATTAGATTTAACTTACTGCTGAGAATGTAATGATATTGCAGTGGCATATGGCAAGGAATAGATGTGGAGGCTCTTTTGCTTTCCCATGGCTGTGGGAATGACATGTGCACTGCAATTCATTTGCTTAGATCCAAGCCTCTATTTTCCTTAACATTAGGGCACATGACCTGTTTTGTGACAATTCATTGCTGCCACTGCCTCTCTCAAATAAGAGTCATCACAGATGTTTTCCCTTTTCCTTTTTAAGTCTACTTTATTGTAAGACTTATACAAGCCAGCTGCACTGCTGATAAGCACACGATTTCAAGACATTTATCTGCGTTCATAGACTGCAGGGAATTCAGTTGCACTAAGATTTAGAAATAAATAAGAAACTCAGTAAAACAGAAAATGTTTGCCGTGGTAAGTTATATAGTCTTGCATTCCTTTGAACATAAACTGAAATATTCTAAAGAGGCAGGCAGAGGTAACTACTATTTTCTTCAGAGATCCAGCTTTGAAGAACCATTTTCCAAACAAAAGCTGAATATGTTGTTTATGATTTATAACTATGAGAGTATGGCATTGATGTGTATCTCGAGTATAGTTTTCTATAAATATTACCGGAGTGATATGGAAAGGAGGCACATTGGCTCAAACCACTTAACCATTTAGGATTACAAAAAATTAATATATATAGCAGCTTGTTAAAAAGAGATAAACCCTGTTCAGATGAGAAATTCCTATGTGCTATCAAATTTCAGTGCATATGGAAGTCTTTTCATATACATCTAAGGGTCCTTAATGATTCAAGAAATACACAAAGAAATCCATGTAAAGGTTTGTCAAAAATATGCAACCCCTCCCTGTTCAGGTGAGAAATTCTTAAGCATTATCAAATTCCAGTGCACCTAGAAACCTTTTCATATCTGAGATCCCTTGATTCAGACCATTATACAATACTCGACTTAAGACTATTATTAAGTAAGATGTACTTATTGTTACTTTGCTCTAACATGGAGAGTTTGAAAGTTCAGGCTTTAGTAATTTAGAACTTGTAAAGCAATTTCAATACCTGAATCTAGTAGATGGTGTAGAAGAGATGAGCCAGACTGAAAAGCCAAGGGATCATCAGGCTGGAGTAAGGAACAAGCATGGAAAAGAGATCCGTATATGGTTTAAAGAGGATTGACAGTCATCAAGCTTGATGTTGACTGATGGGTTATGTAACTTAGCCATCAGATTGATCAGAACCACCAGAGTGGTTCAAAATTCAAAAATATTACCTATGATGCAGTTAAAAATTCAGAGGGACCACAATCATCAGCAAATGATAAAATTCAGATTTCTTCCCCCACCCCCAATTGCGCACTAGATAGATTTGTGCAAAAGAAAACCTACCACAATTGCTACCTGCTCTTTAAGCAAGAATTATGATTTTAAAAAAACAGCCTAGATCCGGGATGGGGAACCTATAGCATGGGTGCCACAGGTGGCATGTGGAGCCATATCAGTGGGCACATGAGCTCAGCTCCGGCATGCATGTGTGCTCCGGCCAGCTGATTTTTGGGGCTTCTGGGCCCACCAGAAGTCAGGAAACACACTGTTTTTGGCCTCCGGAGGTTCTCTGGGGGGGGGTGGGGAAGGCCATTTTCGCCCTCCCCAGGATCCTAGAAATGCTCTGGAGCCTGGGGAGAGCGAAAAACAGGCCTACCAGGCCCACTGTACCATCACATGCCAAAAGTGGGGGGAGCGGGGGGAGCACATAGAATTATGGATGTGGGCACACGTGCGTGTGATCCCACCGTGCTCCCCCTGTTTTTGGCATGCAATGGCAAAAAGGTTAGCCATCACTGGCCTAGATTGTACACCAGTCTTGACTGGGGAAGAACTACTCCATCTAAGACTAAAGTTGAAGTGCTTCACAACCCATGATTTAATCCTTTCTGCTTGCAAAGTGTAATATGCCAGGGTGAATATCCTAGGTTTGCAAAGTTACCAATTCTAGGAATGATGGCTGAAAGCCATACATACTTGCAACTTCATTCTTATTTACCAGGCTTTCCATTAGAAATGACACTTTAAAATGATATAGCAGAATTGCCTTTAAAAAAAAGAAAAGCAGAAAAATGCTGTGATCAGAGTTTTGATAGATTTCTGTTATGGTTTAGTTCTTTCACAATTTAAAAGATCCATATTACTCCTTGGAAAGTTGTATTATAGCAACAGGACTACCAGCAAAAGGAAGTAGTTGTTAATGCATCTACATGGGGATTCTGGAAGAGAAGCTCTTGAACAGCTGTATGAGTCTTCAAAAAGAAGTGCTACATATGCCTGAAACTTTGGAAGACTTGGAAGTTTCATCCTTCCTGCTGAGTATTGCTACTCTTTAGCTTTGGCATTTTTTCTGAAATGTTTCAGCGGTAGTTTTATATAAATGAGACAGTTTAAATTGTGTAAGACTTTGATGGAGTTTTCTACATTATTTCCTTTCTTGGAGTATCATGAACCTTTTCCTTATTCAGAGAGCAAAACTTTGATACATTGCTAGCTTGTGATTCACAACTTGGGAGTTCAGGAGAAATTTGTATATGTGAAGAGCAAGAACTGCTGTGGCCTCCTCCTGACTGTTCTGTCTTTCTTCTCCAGTGGTTTAAATGTCTGCCTTTCCCCTCACAACTGGTATGTTTCTAACCTTATATCTCTGCCTTATCCCACTTCAGCATCCTTGGCAGTCTAAATACCTGAAGCTTTTCATTAGGTTCACGATATATTTATCCCACCCTGATCTTCTCCACTTGTGCTTAATTCTTCACAATTGCCTAGGTTATTATTCTCTCTGATTCATAATAATTGCTTAATTAAGAGGTTCAGTGAAACTGAAAAAGTAATCTGAAAGGTTACTGTGATCAGCAAATTTCAGAAAATGCAGCTGTGGATTGTTTAACATTTAAATGAAGCCATTGGATGAGGTCATCCTTCAACATCAGGTCAAGTATCATCAGTGTGCTGATAACACCCAGTTATACATCTCTGCGGCAGATGACCAGTATAGTGGTTCCAAAACCTGTGAACTGTATTCACTACAATCCTATAAATGCCCCTCTCCAGTGGTTTAAACTGCTTGAAGTCCCCTTGTAATAAAACATTCACAGAAAGCTGAAGACACCCAGAAAGTTACCCTAGGTGGCCACAGGGGAAGAAATCAGACAGGAACTAATGGTCCAAGAAACTACATTATATTTGTTCAATGGTCATATCTCAAAGACAGTATAGCCAGAATGTTGACCTAGTAAAAAGGGCTACATAATGAGAAGGTCATCCAGATGAGTATATCAAAACATGCAATGTCATACTGTAACTTACACTGTGTCTGCCTTGTCTTGTCTTTAAATTGTTTAACTTAGAAGTATACAAGCTATGTTTCTGCTTTTGTTCAATACTGCTCAACAAGTTGCCAATACGTTTCTGGGAGCTCAATGTACACTGCAGTTATTTGTGTGCTTAATAAATGTACTGTATGTTGTATTTTAAAACTGATTTGGTTGCTTTATGTGAACTTACACCACCCAGTAAGACCCTTTTAGTTCTATCTCAGTGCGTGGAATCTATGGGAGTCAGCAAGGAGAAAAGCACTGCGTGGCTTTAGATTTTTGGTCTGGGATCTGTTCTGTTAGGTATTCAACACTGACTTGGATGGCATAGCACATTCTCATTTAAAGTTGATATATAATTTAAAAGTTCTCCTAGACTCTCAGCTCATGCTTAAGCAGCTGCAACTATCCTGTAAAATGAGCTGTCTCTGAGTTTCAGATGGCATGAACTTATTGGACTTCCATACAGCCATAAGGATCTGTTTAAATTTCTTCCACATGATGATAAATAAATGTTATTGCCAGCTTTGATTTTGCCTTGATGGCATGTTGTTGCTGCCTGCTCATTTTGATCTTGTATACTATTTATTTTCTTTTTCAATTTTGATTTTCTGTTTTGATTTTTATAGTTGTGTGTCACCCAAATAATAAACTTGGAGAGTCATGACTTTACAAATCTTACCAAAAAATAAAAATAAAATAAAAATTCTTGATCTTGACACCAGCTGAGGGCAGGGACATATCAATGCAGTTTCTTGTCACCATTACTTATCTGTTTGCCTCTCAATTTTTTTATTCTTGTTTTTTCTCAGTGATTTGTTATTAGCTTCTTCCAGGATATTTTTTTCAACTTCTTGGAATTTGCACTTTCCATATCTTCAGTTTATTGGATGCTGTGATTCTGAATTGCAAATCTTTTTAAAAAAAATTATATTTATATGCTCTTTGTTTTTTTTTTAAGCTTGATTTGGCTTTCAGGTTTTCTTGCAGATGGGAGCCCCACAATCACCACAGTTGAGTTAATGGGACTTGGACATAGTGGCATTTAGTATGGCTCAAGAGTTTATGGCCTACATGGGAACCATGTAGATCTCTCCCAAATCATTGATGACTTGACACATACTGGGGGCTGCAATTTTGATCTGGGTTTGTTGTTGTTGTTTTGTCTTGGAACTGTTGATATGTGATCTGGCAATGGAAGACACTGCCTTCAGTCTACTGTCACACATAGATAATTTTGTTTGCCTTCAGGTTAATATAGGTACACATTCTGGGAGAAAAAAATCCATTTGATTTCCAGCCTGAGGCAACTGATGAACCTAATGGTGTTGCAGAGGAAACTTGAGTTTTTCCTTGAAAATCTGATGGCAAACTTGGCTAAGGCCTTAGACATTGCTTGGAATGGGCTGATGGCAGAAGATATGGACTCTATTATTCTATGAATTCTCTCCCTATGTATCAGTATTGGGATTCACCTTGCTTCATTCATTCAAGAACTTTGGGGAAAATGAAATGTCAGAAGAGACACCTGGAATGTCATTGGAGGAATATCTGGAGTGAATCTGACTGAACATGGATATGTGCCCGTATCTGGAATTAATTCATGGGAACAAGGATAGTGAAGCATCAAAACGGCACCTGCAGTTAGTCATCCAGTGGCCTTAGAGAGTGATGCATTCCTGCTGGATCACTGTGAAAAATATTCATCTATTTGTCAGATAAAGTGGCTCAGATTCTCTCCTGAGAGAACTCAAGTATGCAGGTCCAGCTGAGATACCTAAAGCTCAGTTTGTCAGTTTTGTGTGATCTGGGATGAATTTGAGTCGGTTACATCTGAGAAAGTGGAAAGGATTCCCTGCTACATTAATTCAGACACCTTTTTATTGGACCCAGATTCCTCCTGGGTAGTCAGCCTTGTTGAGAGAGGGGGTGGTGCATTTGGTCTTGCAGGAGTGATGGTGTGTTCCCTCCTTAACAGATTGGTCTTAGACTCAATGATTTTAAACAAATACCACCCAGTCTTCAGCTTCCCTTTTGGGAAAAGCTTATTGAGAAAATGTTTGGCCTGTAATTACTGGGAACTCTGAAGGCATCAGAATATCTAGATGTGTTTCATTCAGGTATCATATGGGGATTCATTACTGAGGCAGCCTTGATTGCACTAATTGATGAGATCTGGGATAGAGGTAGTATGTAAATCAGGGTAAGCAACTATTTTCTGAAGGAACCACATGGAGGGCCATCACCATAACTCCCCACCACGCTGCTATGTTCTAACTTAATCATATTGAGTTACTGTAGATATTAGGGCTCCCTGGATCTGAAGACTTTTATCCACAGAAGTAGTCCTCAATGTATGACTGATCACTTGACAACCTTTCAAAATTATGATGGACTTGAAAAAAGTTTATGACCCGTTTTTGAAGTTATCTTGATTTTGATTTGTATTGGTTTGTATGCTATTACTTGTGAACTGCCCAGGATCAGTTGCCATAGGACAGCATCTAAATTGTAATACATTAATTAATTGTGTACACAAACATTTCATATGCAGTTAACCCATCCAATAATTCATATTATTTTAATTAATACAAACCACAAATAAGAACATTATTTATCATGATCACATTTTTATTTGATAGTATGAAATGTTTGTCTGACCAAGCAAAACAAGTACAAAACAATTGCTGAATCCAGTTGAGTGATTAACTTTCATTTTCACACTGACTCCACTAGATTGGTTTACGTAAAATTCTGTTATCAGTGAAGCCCACCTTTAGATGTACTATTTATTCAATAAAAGAACATTTCACACAGCTGGCCTTCAGGAAGAAAAATGTTGTTTATATTAGAATTAATTGTACAGATTTTTAAAAATGTATTTAATCCTATCCACCATACAAAATGTCATTCCACTCCAGCATGTTTTCCTTTATTTTCCTTTAATAGAGGCCATGGTTTGAATACTGAAGGCATAAGTGCAAAACTAGCTTAATGTTCAAATAGTTGAATAACAAATGTTGCTAAAAGCTGTCTGCTTTGGAGAAAATTTCTATAAACTTTGCTTCTACGGCTATCCATTTAACTTTCATGATTTTCACATAAACATGTTGCCTGTGTTAAAACCAGAAAAAATTAAAGAACAATCTTTATATACAGATAGTCTTCGATATATGATCCCAATTGAGATTGGAAGTTCTGTTGTGAAGCAAGCTGGTCTTTGAGTGAGCCATGCCTGATTTACAACCTTTTTTTGCCACGTTCATTAAGTGAATCCATATTCCCCAACTGACTTTTCTTGTTAGAAGCCAGCTGGGAATTTCACAATTGTGGCCACAGTACTGATGGTGCAACCATTGTAAATACAAGCCTGTATTTACCAAGTGCCTGAATTTTGATCATGTGGCCAATGGTTATTAGGGTAAGAACTGATCATAAGTTTTAAACCATGTTGTAACTCTGAAGGGTCCCTAAACAAATGGTTGTAAGTTGAGGACTCCCTGTATGCAACAGCATGGGGAGACATATGTCTTTGCATAAAGCTGACAGGAAAGAAAATGGCTTGCAGTATACTGCAGTATATGACAGGCTGGTGGGCTGTCTCACCAGGTTTTTTTTTTTACTCTTTTAAAATATACTTTTCACAAAATACATTTATAATATTGTGTTTTAAGGCTCTTGGTATTTTAAGTCCAGCTATAGAGCCATACCTGAGCATATTTGGTCTAGTGGTTAAGACTCTAGATTAGAAACAAGGAGACTGTGAGTTCTAGTCTTGCTTCGTGATGAAATCCAGCAGGGTGACCAGTCACATTCTCCCAGCCCAACTTATCTCACAGGGTTGTTGTGGGGAAAATAGAAGGGAGAAGGTATGTTGGTTATGTTCACCACCTTGAGGTATTTGTAAAAATAATAAAGGCAATATATAAACAAATAGATATATAATATCAATACAATAATATATGATAAATACAAAATCCATGTATAGGCAAGTTCAAGAAGCTAATGATGGAGGCGGGTCTTGAGGATGTTATCTGGGAGGAGTTTGATACTGTGGCTCCCGAGGACATGGACAGAATACTGGGGAGGCTGAACGCGACCACTTGTTTATTGGACCCGTGTCCTTCCTGGCTGGTGCTGGCCACCCAGGAGGTTACACGAGGCTGGCTCCAGGGAATTGTTAACGCT